>PNEQ01105404.1:56969-74161 GCA_003012365.1 Medauroidea extradentata | reverse complement strand
CTCCTATTATCAGAATCTGGGTTCTAAGAATTTTATGATAAAAATATTTGTCGACACGAATGTTTTGTACATTTGGATTTGCTCCTATTATCAGAATCTGGGTTCTAAGAATTTTATGATAAAAATATTTGTCGACACGAATGTTTTGTACATTTGGATTTGCTCCTATTATCAGAATCTGGGTTCTAAGAATTTTATGGTAAAAATATTTTTCGACACGAATGTTTTGAACTTTAAATGCAGCGTATTCCAGTTGCGAGCAATCATGCGACTCACGCTCAGGGACGTTAATTATAATGCGCCAATAGTATGTTGAGAATACAGCAGCGAGGTTCACAGTTGACTGGAGGAAGTCCAGCAGGCAGTGTGTGATGACAAGACTGGTGTATGTCGTGATGTGCGTGTGTTGTGGTCGTGAGAGAGAGCCGGGCATGACTACATCGTGCAGTCTACTAGTTCACTGACTACACAGCCCCTCTCACACACGCAGACTTCTCCCCATGTTTCTATTGTATATGTGATTATTATTTGTTTAACCTTAAACGAAAAGACGTATCATAAATGTGAAAGCTTTGTTTTAAATGAATTTTTGCGGTGATAAGTACTTTTTTTCAAGACAAACAATTATAAGGTTTAGACTGAAAAGTCCATTAACCAGAATTTAGTTAGTTAAGTATTACCTAAAACTATTGTATTCTCTGGACTTTTGAGTCCTTGTCTAAAGACGTCTGTATACAAAACACTAAGCCCTACACTAACTAACCAACGAAACAGGCTAGGCCTGTAGTAGAATTAATAAAGGCATATTTTTACCAAATTAATTTTGTTTGTTTACTATATTGCCATTTTATGTACAGAGGCACGATTATTTCGCGAGTTGATTCTAGGTCAGGTTGAACGTCAATATCGTATACTTCACTTCTCTTCCTGTGATTAGACGAGAGTGGTTTTAACACACATCTGACGACAGCAAGCCAGTTATAAATAAGGAAACAAGTCGTGGGGATATCACGTGCTACACGTTTGTATAGAACTGAGAAGTCTAGGCTGTTGCCAGGCGAATACGCGTGCCTCTAGTTATGTACAATACTTGTTTAGAGGTGATGCTCATTTGACTGTGCCAGTGAGGGATAAGTAGAGACATGGGAAAATCACGAAAATTTTTAAAATAGTCTCCAATAAACTGTATTATATTAACCGTTACACGTGTGAACAGTTTTGGGACAAATCACACATTGCTGTATGTCCAAGATGTACAGTTCTACCTTAGCCTGTTGTAGGGAGAAAAATTACTACAAATAAACAATAACCAATGTTGATACAAAACATTCAGTGTTATATACATCACGTTGGAACCTAGCAAACTGTCAACTACTCCCGCGTTTTTCCACTGTCTCTAGGGATAAGGTCACTGCGAGACACAACACGTCTGTGATTGTTGGGTAGAACCAACGACACTGAGAGATGTAAACATACGGTTAACCATGAAGTACAGCAGATGTGCTTGTGAGGCAGTGGAACAAAGTGCGTAGAAATATTTCCGAAAAAAATCTGGAGCCCTGACAATAACACGCCACTGACCTTACCGTGTGCTTTTAAGAAAATACGTCGTGGGCAGCCTTGTTTATTCAGTATGCCGTACTGGGCTCGACGATGGCTTCGAGTGGACTTATCTAGTGACACCTTATTTGAGCGAAATTATTTCTGCAACAACTTGTTTCAAAGCTAACGTGTGCATCTGCAGTTTTGCTTCATTGCTATTTTGGAAAGATGTTTCTCGTTTGCCTGTACCAATGAGAGTAAGGCTGCTGCAACATCACACGCCTACGATTTGCAGTAAAATGTTAAGACACGTAACAGTTAAAGACACGAGGCACTGAAACAAACTGATGCTGTAATATTTCCACCAAAAATACGTGTTTCTAGCCATATTACATAGAGGCAAAAGTTTGTGTGCGATTAAAGGGTGGCCACACCATTTTTTAATGTTCGCTGAGGGTTTTAAAATTTTTTCGCGTACGGTGTACATTAAGATCTCACTCAATACTGTCAAAAAAATTTATATTTTTGGTTTTCAGTTTTCATTATCTTAAAAATAACGTACAATAAACTCGAATTTCAATGGCGGGTACACTTTAGGCCTACATGCTTAGTTGGATTACAAGTTGCGACACATGTTCTTTGAAAGAACTGTACAATGTACAATAGGAGTGCTTGTCCAAGCAACTAAACCAAGTTGCAACATGTAATTGCCGCCATATTTCACGAGGATTATCCTCCGGATGGGTTAGTTTCTAAATGACCTGAGTAAAAGATTACATAAGATATAGAAAATGAACTTAAACTGTCTGATCAAGGAGAAACTGTATCAGCA
Source organism: Medauroidea extradentata (assembly GCA_003012365.1). NCBI lineage: Eukaryota > Metazoa > Arthropoda > Insecta > Phasmatodea > Phasmatidae > Medauroidea > Medauroidea extradentata. Next base: position 71,787 of record PNEQ01105404.1, on the reverse strand, counting down.
TTTAGACGGTTGCCTGCCCAAGCTGCGTATCTTTGGTCGATACAAGATTATTTGAAAACTGCTAATCACATGTGAGTTATGTCTGCTTAGTATTAGCATTCAGAGAACGTTACATATCAATATATATACCTATTTTAAGTCCATCTCTACTTTGTAGCGGACAAACATGGCGATTATCGGTGTTTCTGCGGTCTTTTTTAAGTATGAAAATCTTAGCGCAGAATATTTTAAGAGGAACAGACGGTTACAATGCATAATATTCTTCAATATTACACCATAAAACGATAGGGCCTCCAAAATATCTCTTCGGCGAGAAGACTGCATGACAGTTAGTGACTTGCGCCCTAGATCAGGGGTGAACAACCTAGAGCGGAACTGTGGCCATAAAGTTACACCAAATCATGTCGCCGGCCACGAAAAGTAACTTTTACATTGACTTGGCAGTATATTTTAGCCACGGAAAAGAACATTCACGTGATTTCTTATAATATCACAGAGAGTTAAATTATAAAATATTTATCTGCTGTCTATTATCAATTCATTATCCTTTTGAAGTCGGAACACTGTCTCCACAGTATTTAGAAAAGAAGCATTCCTAAATATTACACTATTATTTAAATATTTATGTCGGTGTAAATAACGATGAAATATGGTGCTAGTAAATCTTCTCTCGGCGGGCCAGTGTTTGGCCTCGCTGACATTGGGTTAGCTCTTGCACAGTTACAGGCCTTGAACGTGCAAAAAAAAAAGTTCACCTAGATGGCCTCCTTAATGGTTCTACAAAAATAAACCAAGTCAGTGTGGCAAGTTTAGGACATCGATGATAGTAAACATCTAATCTACAAAAAATACGTATAACAACATGTGGTTAGTTAAAGTATGTTGTAATGACAAGAAGTGAAGTGAGAGTGGTGTATATGACCCGCACACAATGACTACTTGACCTCCAGGGCGTGAAGTGTAATACCTCGTCTGCAGACAATACTCGTATAGTAGAGTAGGGAGGGCGTGTAGCCTATGTCGCACACTAGAGAGCAGCATGCTATAATGTCACGATGTACAGGTATTGCCCACGTGACGTACACATACCTGCTTCTCCCTCAGGCTTCCACTGTCGCTCGAGTCACTACGCTCACCCTCCCTCCACCTTCTAGTTCCAACATATGGACTTACTTAATTTTAGCTGTAACTAGAGCCACGAGTTTACCGCAGTCCCTTTCCTGCATTGCTTCGTGGTTATTGGCAACGTGTGTTTGTTCAGACACACCTCTCATTTGACTGTACCAATCAGTTATTGTGGCATCACATGTCTGTGATTTGCCAGTAGAACCACAACAATCTCTGAATATGAAGCAGAGCTGCATATGTGCACATAAACCATTGAAACAGAATGTTGCAAAAATCTTTTCTCCACAAAATTGTGGTCCCACTGATTCGTTGGCTACATTGAGTAGCAACACTATTAACGCGTCCTCTTCAACGAGAGAGTTCTTGCAGCGTTGTTGCCAGACGTCACACGAGAAAGTAAATAATTGCCGCTAGGTTATTCCCTAAGTTCTGCCGAGCTGGCAAGTCAGCAGTCAGCGTTCTTAGTAGAAATATAAATAAAGAAAGAGTGTAGCAAGACGCCAGAGGCAAAGCGGCAATTACACGCAGGAAATGCCAGCTCCGCAGGCCAGCTTGTAATAGGCGTGAGTGTGAATTTGACTCTCTCTAGACATGGAGTTTCGTCGCTGCCAACGAGAGATGATGAGAGAGAGAGAGAGGCCGTGTGTCCGAGAAAACAAAATCAATGTGGTAGAGAAGGCCCTTTCACACGACCATACACAGAAAAAACGGTTTTGTGGTGACTGCAAAATGTTTTGTCAATATGGACCTCACGAAATATTTTTGCAGTGGTTACAAAATTTTTTGGTAGTCTCTGCAAAACTTTATTGGGGGCAACAAAAAAATTTAGCAGTCACCACAAAAAAATTTGGTAAGGAGCAAAATGACAAAACATTTTGTAGTGACTAATAAGTATTTTTTTCAGTGTATAATTATTGAATCAAATTTCTTTTGCTTCTTCGCAACGATTTAATAAAGTGGATTCAATAAACATTAAAGATACCATTTAAAAAGTAATCTCACAGTCTGTAAACAAATGAAGCGCAGCATAAATAATTTAGCAATTTAAGAATTATGACATCCTACGCGACACAAAAATATTTGGTTAAGTATCACAAAATTTGTTATAATTTTGTATACATCATTTTAAGGAAATAAGACGCATATATATTTATAATGTGGTTTCATTCGCATTAAGAACTGACTTGCATTTATTTGAATTAATATTGTTAGAAGAAAGACTTCTTCTTTGTTATTTTGTTTCAAGAAAATTTCAAACATGTTCGAAACGAGAATATTAGAGAACATTCAAGACATGTAATACATTGAACGACACAATGGCCGCGGTTATGACGTCAACATGTTACATGGCATTCCATAACCTGGGTACAGTATATTTGAAAGAAAATTGAAGCAATATTTAACGGTATGAAAGGGCATATAGCGAAGAAATATGCTCACTCCAGCTGCTATAAGACCAGGGAGACCACGTCAAGCCTTGTACACTTACATCCGTGGATTGTTGTGTTACGTTACGTCACCATGTCATTCTGTAGGAATGTAACAAGTTAACTTTCTATTCACGCAGAGTCCGTCGTCTCTGTGTAACGTTCAACTACAGTTCTTATAAATACACTTGAAAAACTATGGTCGAATATTACCCGGGTTACGCTTCGACGGAAATTGCTCTGCTCCTAAAGGAAGAACTTTCAGGGATATAGTTTCAATATCTTGTGGTCATGAGTACCGTGCATTAATTCTGCAGACGAGTCATCATGTATTTCAATAAATAAACGTTGATGCGTACACGTATCGAAAGTCTATATTAGTTTGGAATTTATTCGCACAAATGTACGGTCCCTACGGTGATGAGTAGGGACTCCTAATTCCCGAGAAGATATTTGAATCACTTTGTTTCAGTGCCTTACGTGCACATGTACGGCTCGGCTTCGTGGTTATTGTCAGAAAGTCTTTGTTCAGAAGCTTCACTCATTAAGCTTCTGTCTGAGCCAATCAGAACAAGGTTACTTCGAAACTACAAGTCTGTGATTAGGGGAGCCCCAAAACGTTGAGAGTTAAAAATATTCAACCATAGGTCCCGAAGCAGAACTACAGGTGTGATCATGAGGCATTGGAACAAATTGGCGCAAAGATCAATGCCCGAAAATCAAGGGTTCCTAACGGCGTGTTGTGTGGCCGACATGCCGGTGCTGAACGTAAACATAGACCAGCATTGCTGGCGTCCTTGCAGTGCTGTATTAATTTCTGTTTCGTCTGGCTTTCCAGAAACATGCTGCGCAGTTAAAAAAAAATGCTGGCAGCTTAACTCTAAAGGCAACAAACAGCCCTCTAGAAGCACAGAAAAGTCTGCGACACATCATACCCAACAATGTGCTCGTTATTGGAGTCACTCCGCGGAAGATCAAGGGGAAGGGACTAGAGGGTGAGGGGAGGTAGGGGGGTCAAAGTGAACGTGTAACAAGAGCAAAGCTGACGCGAGAAAGCACGCGGTTTAGTCGAGGCCGGTAAATGACTTAAACACCTTCGTCCTTGGATAGTTGCTTAGTGGTTCCCGTCCCTGCAGACATGTTACGTTACCGCGAGTCGCGGTCGCAGGTAGAACCTACCACGATGATGTTCGAGGAACTGCGATCACGTGCTCCGAGGTAACTCTCTGAGTCTTCTTTCATTGAACTTGGATCTTCCCGTAGTGCGAGCGTAACTTGCTTTAAGTCAATGTTTGGTTTCTACATACCTTTATCGGTCGTTTTTGGAAACACAAAGTAGGCTACGTATAAATAAAAAAAATCAAAAGCAGCAAAGATGAGTTTCAGGGCTGCAGATATCGATAACTGTGTTTATACTCGTACACAGAGAAAAAGGTTTGGTGCTGTCAACCATGTATATGTTTGTGCAGCTAAACAAACACGTTTAGAGTAAACTCAACCAAAGACTTGGTTGTCATTGCAGGTTTAGTTATCTCAACATGTAGATTTAGTTCAGTTAAATATACATTCAGTTAGAACTACAAAGCTGATATTTAGCACATTTCATATGTTCTTCCTCAAACGAAATATTTGTTTGATCACATACACATTTGTGTCGCAATAAACAAACACTCATACGGTTGACTATGCTAACATTTTTCTTAGTGTGATGCATGCGCTGTAGACCAGTGATCTTGAAATATTTACCGGGTTACTAAACGTCAGCATGTCATTGGCTGTAGCGTCGACAAGCACACAACCATGTACAGTGCTGGAAGATTACAGCCCTATCTGGCAACAACAAACTGGTCAAAAGTTTATGTGATTTTCTTCACATAAATGATTTTTCTCAAGTGTACTTTGTAGTCAGCCCCGTGTATTTAGATGAACCTTGTATCCCTCCAGTTCTCATGATGCCGTGTACGTGCGTGTTACCACGTGGAAGCGCCACGCTGTGTTGGTAGAGACGCTCTGGTTGCTGTCTTACATAACACATCTCTCTCCTCAGAGTGTGTAGCACTTGTTGCATGCCGACTCTCGTGCGATATAAGCAATCACTATAATCAACGCTGAGTTGTCCCTGGGACCATCAAACATGTAAACGTACCTGAAAATTCCACGTTTTACTCTGGGAACAAGCTAGGTTCAAACAATTGTAAGTTCGTATCACTTCCGCAGAGGGTTATTTGATACTTCCTGGAGATCGCTGGGCCAATAATAAAGAAGCAACATAATTGAAACATAATCACGAATGTCTGTGTCAGCGAGAAGCCAATGAGTAGCTTCTGTCAACTTGAGTGCACAGATATTTTAAGACGTACGCCTACAGGTTAGTGAACCAGCGAATATTTCCTGTCTCCAGACTTGTAGGAGCAGGTGCCTCTTCTTCCAGTAACGTACAAGAGGCATTGTACGAGCTCTACAATACCTTACCTCGGTCTACACAACACACATGTTTATTGGATATGACTGGTAGGTACATAGAGTCCACGAGCTCAAAGCGTGTTGTCGGAGCTTATATTGTATGCCTTGGAACACGACCACGATACGCCACTATGCGCGTTATTATTTGTTGACAGACTGGACTTCACTGGACTGAACATAGCAGAGTACATACAAGCTGTGATTACATTGACACGAGATTGTAAGTGATGTCAGTTACAAGTGTACTTCACATGAGGTTGTCACTCGATCACGGAACTGTTCGTTACTGGACAGATTCATTCTCCGTGGTAGACCACCACATTTTTTACTAATAGGGGAAGCCAAATGAGAGAACGGTAATTTGGAGTATAAACGCGATAGCTGTATTGTGACGGTTGATATTCCCGTCTCGTTATTAATTCCTACGACCAGTTGGTGATTTAGCTTCATGTCTGCCGTGCAAGTGGTAACTTGCGAGCTGCACACACAAACAAGAAAAGGTTTTTTTTGTGTAATTTTGTTTCAGCGCCCTACGTGCACATCGGCAGCTTTGCTTCATGGTCACTGGCAGCATGTCTTTGTTCAAACAAGACTCTCATGTGACTGCACCAATAAGAATAAGGCTATTGTGACTTGCCAGCATAACCGCAAGACAAGCAAGAGTTAAAACAGCCAACCACTGGAGATGAATCAGAGCTGCAAATCCGCCTTCAATGCAGTGAAACCAGACGGTTCTAAAACTTTTTCCTTGCCACAAAATTCAGGGCTCTGCTTATACCCAGGTGTGTCGATGGATGAAGGAAAGCAGATATGTCAAAGAGGACAGCTTGTCAAGGACTTGCCATGTCAACAGGCTGTGTTTATTCAGTGGCAAGAAGCAAGGACAGCAAGTGCTCGCCCCAAAGTGTCTGACTGCACTCCCTCCCTCTCCCTCGCCCAGAGTCTAGTCACCTGCACACTTGACACAGTTGGGGCGATATGCAAGAGCTTCTCACCGGGATGTATCTCCTCGTGTGGTTTCTCCCACAAACATTCCTTTCACTTCATCTTGCCACTCGTATCTACCTCCTTCACCCACATCCCCTCCTTACAGACATGCATGAACCACACAGAGTATAGACAGAGATGATGGTAGGTCACGAAAATGTTTTGTCCCAACATACCTTTGAAAATAATGGTTTATTGCGACACGCATGGTTAGGGGATATACGTCTAACACAATGTAGCTGTCTACAGACCAATAACAGGCATCAAATGTTACAATAGCGGGATTCTTATTGGCTTAGTCGTACGTTGAAACTCAACAAACAGTCAAGTTTTCCCGCGATAAACCACCTTCTCTAAGAATGGACTGTCACAAAAAACGAATGGTTCCAAAATTATGTTTTAAAAATTTTAATGTTTGGCATATTACACTATACACGGTCGATTAGTAAATACTTGGCGAGATTCTCGTTGTTATTTGTTGACAGGCTGGACTTCAATGCTCTGTACACACCTGAGCTCAGTCTGTGATTTCATTGGGCACAAATCTTTATGTGGTGTTATTTGCTGCTGCGGCAGCATTATAGAGGATTGAATACTCTGAAAGGAAACTTGTTATTATAGTTTAGAAGCGCTCACCGCGGCAGACCAGGGAATTGTGATATAATGACAGATATGAACAAGCTGGTAGTCTAGTCTGCTGTCAGAAAATAACACGATTAATTAGTTGGTGGCTATTTTACACAGTTCAGCCGTTTGCAGGTGAGCAACAAACGTTCGATAGTGGGGTACTAAAAGTATCATTGGTGGGGGCTGGAAAATTTCACGGATTCAACGACCTGCAGGCTAGATAGAATCCGTTGTACTATGCATACTCAAGACCCGACTATTAGTCCACGAGCTGCTACTCAGTGGAACAGCAGACAATGGACGAATAGACGGAGCTTGAGTATACATAGTATAATGGAATATGTCCTACAGGTAATTGAATTCGAGACATTTTCCGACCCCTACGGCAGGACCTGAAAAATTTGCGTTTGTTTCGGAAACAAGCTAGAGTACTAACAACCGTAACATCCTGTGACGTTCGTAATTGGCCTGTGACTTATTTGACACCTTATAAATGACACCGAGCTAATAATATCGAAGTAAATAAATTAAGGCCCAATCATGTTGTATCACTGTACCGGCGAACAGCCAATAATCAACTGTTGTCTGTTTCAGTAAACAGATAACTAGGGACCTCTATTTTTCGTGAAAAGAGTTTTGCCCCAGTTTGTTTCAGCACCTTACGTGCACATCAGTAGTTCTGCTTCATGGTTATTGTCAACGTGTCCATGTCTATCATTTTACTGAGACAATTGCAATAACCTTCCTGCAACACTACACGTCTGTGATTTGCCGGAAGAATACCAAGGCTCGTGACAGTTAAAATATCCAATCACTGACCACGAAGCAGAACTGCAGATGTGCACACAAGACAACGGAACAAAGTGGGGCAAAATTCTTTTCGCGAAAAACAGCGGTCCCTAGTTATAACTTACAAGATGTAAGAAACGCCGATCATGCAGCTATTATAATGAACCCTAGCAAACAGTCAACTTTCCCATTGATCAATTATCCTTTCTAAATATTCATAGAGACCCGGAAATTTTGCAGGTTCAACTATCTGTCGGCTGGACTCCACAGTTCTGTTTACACTATGTCTTCAGCTACTAGTACATTGTCTGCTGATGTGAACATAACGCTCTGAATCAAGTTAGTTCAAAATTATATTTGGGAAAATAGTGATCCTTAGGAATCAGTCCATAAATTTCTGAATAATGACAAACTTTCATTATTCATGGGTATAGACCTGGAAATTTCTCGAATTAATTTGCAAATTCGTTAAGTTTCAATATCATGTACATGTTCAACACTTCCGCGATTGTGTTACAATTACTGAACTCCTTCCTTGATGACTGTGAACCAATAGCAGACCTGCATGAAAACTGCAGCAGTAGACAATATACAAGTATCTGAGGACATAATGTATACAGGACTGTGCAGTCCAGCATACTGGTTGTTGAACCAGCCATATTTTCGGGCCTCTATTCTTGGGTAGGAACAACTGATTTTCTCGAAAAGTATACGTATTAAAAAAAAGACAATAAATTTGGATCGTGGCCACTTCGGCCAACGGGTGATTACATCTATGACTCAAGACAGTAACAATTAATAGGTTAGATTACATGTATGTTAACCTTTTAGAATAGCAGAGTACTCAAGGAGACATCAGCTTCTCATTGGCAGCTTGCTAACACTAGTTCAGAGAATTTAGTGGCTCTGAAGATGACAGACAATTCTAAATCCAATTGGGGACCTGAATTAAAATCCATGCTAACTCCAAAATTTATGAAATAGTAATAAAAAGAAATGTATTTTTCGTGTGCTTTTATTTCTATCTGAAATATTATACTATTGTGTTTTAATCAGTAACATGTTTAAGATAAAAAGAAATGCACACGAAAAATATATTACTTTTTAACACTATTTCATACATTTTGAAGTTAGCATGGTTTCAAATTCAGGTCCCTAATTGAAAAAGTGACACGAATATAAAGCTGTATGAATTTTAGCTACTGCTCAAAAGAAAACGCAAAATTTTCATGTTCCTATCTATGACACATCCCGGGGTTTACTAGCGAATCACAGTTGTTTGGTGCCGTTGTAACAGTACTATGATTGACGCATTCAAATGATAATTGCCTCCTCGCAGACACACGAGGACAGTCATTAGAGCCTCTAAATTGTGGTGAAAAGAATTTTGTACCAGTTTGTTGTATTGCCTTTCAGAAAGTACACATACAACTCTGCTACATGATTATTGGCTGTGTATTTGTGCAGAGGCAACGCTAATTTGACTGTGTTAATGAGAATAACTTTACTAAGACACCACATGTCTGTGACACAGAATACTTAGGAATATAGAAGTGTAGGACAGCGAAAGCGAACTCAGTCACACACACCAGAAAAATGGCTTCTCTGACCAGCAACATGGCGGACAAGCCTACCACCGATCAGGGTAAGGTGGCTGCCCTGCTAGCCGGCAGCCAGGCCAATTGGAAACATGAGCAAACTCGAGCAGCCAATAAGCGGCTAAGTTCGCACGTTTAAAATGAGCGGCCACGTCATTTCGCGTCTGTATTACTATCTAGTCTATGTCTGCGATTTAGAGGTATAACTCCAAGATGCTGTGAGTTAAAAACAACCACTCACCGACCAGGAATGAGAGCAGCAGATGTGCTCGTGAAGCATTGAAGCAAGATGGTGCAAAAGTATTTTATAAAAATCACTGGCGCCACCAACCAACAAAGGAGAACTGCCGATGTTAATATTCTACCTTGAGCAACAATATTTTCGCGATAGTTATGCCTCTAGGGAAGAGTTTATTATTCTCTGAGCCAAGTAGTGCTGAAGTAAAACGTTAACCTCGCAAGCTTCTGGACCTCAGCACGAGTCTAGCTTCAGCCAACATTATTTTGTTTTTCCTAGGGGTTTTATAAATCACTACAGCTGAATGCTGGGATAGTTTATTAAGACTTTTCAAACGTCAAAAATAATTTTATGTATTTTTAGCATACTACACAAGTTTTTATTTGGCTACGGAATATTACACTGAATAGAGCATGACAGCGCCCGAAAATTGCATTCACAAAACAAATTAAAAGAATTGTGAAAAGTTTGAATACATATGAATTAAAAAATAAAACCAGATATAGACAACATGTTTCTTAACTGGTCGAAATAATTATGTTGTACCATTAGAATGGTGGAAGACTGTGTTCTTGAGAAAATGTATAAGTATGATTTTCCTCAATTTCAGTAAAAATTTGAAAATTAAAATAAATGTTAAAAATACTAGTAATTTAAGACCCCGCTGTTGGTGAAAACTGTATATTGAAATTACTTTTTGCAAATTCGAATTGAGATTTTAAATCGAAATCATTGTACTTAGGGTAAAAGAAAATTAAACAATCATTCTTCAAATGATCTGGCGTATTTAATACGTTGAGTTTGGTGTAATACATGGAATCGTAAAATATCCTGAAAATCTCAGAAATTATTTACTACTTGTACAGCCTTAATACAGGCCACAGCCGATTTCGCCCCCTCTCCCTGTGTATCTGAAGCCAAGCCAAGGCTACGCAGCTATTGGAGAACATGTAAAACATGAAGTAAATAAATAAAATATGACTCTCACGGTTCATGACCATATAAAATGGCTATCAAGATCAACTGCAGGGCATGCACTGGTTTCATTGAATAAACAGTACTTAATGTTTGCTAACATGTCCCACATCACTCATCTGCACCTTGCGTGAACAAAAGCTTTAGTAATCATTACAACGACGTTTGTACGGCGCAAATATATTGCGTCAATTTGTTTCAATGTCTTATGAGCACATCTGTAGCTCTGCCTCATAGTCTGTGATTGGAAGTTTTAACTCTCACTTGTCTTCGGTTTCTTCTGGCAAATCACTGACGTATGATGTCACAATTGTCTTACTGTGATTGGTGCAGTCAAATGAAAGAAGTGTCTGAACAAAGACACGCTGCCAATAACCATGAAGCAAAGCTGCAGATGTGCACGTGAAGCAATGAAAAAAAAGATGCAAAATAGCGTCAAAATCGTGGCTTTAGTAGTTACACACGAATATGCTTGCGTCTACAACACTTTTAAAGCTACGACAGAATTAAACATGATGGACAGATTGTAACATATTTGTTTCGGTTGCAGTGGTAGCCTAATATAAGTACTATCTCGTAATGTATTTGCCATTTCCCCTTTCTTCTGTTATGAAAATACGTTTTCAAATAATAACGACCACCTAACACGAGAGCATCATGAGGGAGAAATACCGTAATTCATCCAGCTGCAGTCTATATCCTGTACACTCACGGACAACAATCGATTGTCTACTGCTGGTAGAGACAAGCAAGATTCAAATTATTATTTGACAGACTTGGCTAGAATCACCTGAACATTCTTGAATACAATCTGTGATATCATTGCATTTGACTGCTATCGTGGAAACGTTAGCAATTGACCCAAAAGCGCTCCTCTCTGCAAACCACGACATTTATGATAATGGAATATGTCGAGGGAGTGAACAACAGCTTGCAATCTAGTCTGCAGTTACAAGATAACTAGACGTTTCAGATCGCTATTTACTAGTAGGCACTGGGAAAATTTTGTAGATAAGCTAGATCAAAACTCACATGTATTACTTCTACAACTGCCATTGGATTACAGTTTGTCAGATACAATCTGGAGAACTTTTATCTGATAACAAACTTGCTAGTAAACCAAGGCTGACTCACGTCCGACTCTGAAACGTGCTATTCACTGGAACACCAATGAACAGACAGCTGATTCTCAGTATTGTTACACTTCAGCAGAATTCAGTCTGGTTGTCTTTAATCTCGGTACAGTTCCCTGTCCCTATTCACTGGGAGGGATCCAAAATTTTGGAGAAGAGATTTTTGTTCCAGCTAGTTCCAATGACTTACGTGCCCACGTGTAGCTCTGCTCCGTTGCCAGTGATTGGATGTTTTCATTCTCAGACGTTTGGAGTCTACTTAACATTTTGTTCTCATTGTTATAGTCAAATGAGAGACGTCTCTTAAAAAACACAAAGTAGAGCTGCAGATGTACGGCTTTAAAAAACATTTGTGCAAAAATATCACCATCAAAATCTGTGGTTCCCGACCCACTGGCTTAATTCAATGCTAGCTGCAATTTTTTCTTTGCTTCGGAGTGTCCATTATGGTCCCTAGGAATCGTTTCCTTATTTACAACTGGCTCGCAGTCATCAAACGACGTGTAGAAACAACCTTCGCCCAATCGCAGAGTTGACAGTGAGGTATAGGTTCTTGGTGTTCAGGCTGACCTAGAATACATTCTTGGAATTCACGGACATGTATTTATGAGAGCAGTGCACGGCTTGTGTACAGCGGGGTCCGGCAGGCAGGAATGGAGTCTGTGACCGTCAGCATAGTGGAGGGGAGAGACAGGGCAGTAAGAATGCCTGGGGCCACAGCGGTGTCTGGTGGGTGTGTTGCGACAGCTGAGGGGGGGGGGGTGAAGGGGTAAATTAAAGCGGGGCCGGGAAAGTGGCGAGAAGAAGTAGGGCATCAAGCTGCTAGCAAGAACCAACCAACAGGTCCGGTCCGCGGCCTTCAACCAGACCTGCCCGCTGTTGGTCAGCACCAAGCCAACTACAGCCCCGCCATTGTCGTTGCAGACATGCACCCACCTTCTGTCGTGAGGTTAATAGTCCGAGCGTTTTGCAAACCAATACAAGTATTGGTGGGCGATGGCTGAGCAATTGTTTCTTCACTCTCAGGACCAATCAATACAGACGTGCACATTTCGCGTTGCTATTTGCTGACAGGACAGAATTCATTGGAACTCACTCTGTGACATTATTGGGTCTGAACTTTCTCATCTTTGTGAGCTTACAATACAGGATAGTGGGCATATTATACACTTGAGCATATACTACTGGTTGAAGACTCACAACACAAACTGCCCATCAACAGTAGAAGTCAGATGAGCATACAGTAACTTGGAGTCTAGTCCGTCGTCAGGTAATGATGCTCTGCCAATAAACATGAAGCAAAGTTGCAAACGTGCAAGTAAAGCTATGGAACACGTACCGACAAATACGTGGCTCTTATTACTGGAACCAAGCCAACGGCCGAGCTTTCCCACAAAAAGTCACTAAAGACTGGAAAAATTAGTTTTAAGACAAGGTAGAACCCAAGCGCCTGTACATTTCTTTCACGATTGCTACTAGATAACTAGAGACGGGAAAATTCGCGAAAATATTTTTGCAGCACTTTGTTTCAGTGCCTTACGTGCGCACCTGCATCTCTACTTTGTGGTCAGTGATTGGATGCCGTAACACCCAGCGTCTGTAGGTTAAACCCGCAAATCACAGACGTGTTGTGTCGCAGTTATCCATGTACTGATTGGTACTGTCAAATGAATAATAACTCTGCACATACACACTCTGTCAATAGCCATGAAGTTGAGCTGCAGGTGTGCACGTGAGGCACTGAAACAAAGTGGGGCAAAATTTTTTTTCACCAAAAATTCCCGTCCCTGTAGAAAACAGTTCGTTCGGCACTTCCTAGAGTACTTCTATCCAAAAATGGGCCAGCTAGGAAACAAGGACTGAATACCATACGATCGTTCATATCTGTCATTGTCTCACAATTACCTGGTCTGCCATGGTGAGCGCTTCTGAGTGGGGCCAAGATTTTGTCACCAAAAGATTTTGGTATCACTTTTTTACAGTGTCTTACGTGCACATCGACAGCTGTGCTTCATGGTTACTGGCAGTGTGCCTTTGTTCAGGCACAGATTAAATATGAATACAGATGTGAAATAGCCGGTAGGACCACAAACTCAGACACACACACCAGGAACATGGCTTCCTTGGCCAGCAACATGGCGGAAACACCTACCACCAATCAGAGTAAGGTGGCTGCCCTGCTAGCCGGCATCCAGCCAGGCCAATAGGAAACATGCAGTGCATGCAGGAACCAAACATACACGGGGCTGGTATCAACAACCTCGGGCAGCCAATAAGCGGCCAAGTTCGCCCTATCAGATAAGTCATTTAACGTCTGTCTTACAATACAGTCTGCTGTTCAGACATGTCTCTCGTTTGCCTGCACGAATCAGGTGAGACAATTGTGGCAACATACGTCTGTGATTTGTCAGGAGAAACACAAGAGAACTGAGAGTTCAAACATGCAATCATTTACTTTGAAGCAGAGCTGCACGAGCTCATATAAGACGTCGATACAGTTTGATGCAAAAAAACTACGCCATAAAATCATGGATCTGCTTCTGGACAATAACTACAAGTTTTCTTTCAGAGTGACCAATAATCTATAATGCTGTGACAGTAGTAAATAACACCACACAAATGTTTGTATCCAATGAAAACACAGACTGAGTTCAAGTTTGTAGAAAGTAATGACGTCCAGCCTGTTACCAAATATTAACGAGAATTTTGCAGGTCATAAATCATGCCTAGGGAGAGTAAAAAGTATCTAATGTCAAAGTAGTCTCCAAACTGATGTAGCATGTTGTGCCTTATGTGATTGGACGCCGATAACATGAGAAGGGTCATGTGATTACAGACGAATAACAAACTATCAGTATCGGTGCATTACTGTTCTCATTGACCTGAACACACGAATTACGTAATAAGAACATCAGATACGTATAAACTACATTACAACCTAGCAAACACTCAACTCTTCCTGGGATAAACCGCTTTCTCAAAACATAAATTAAACAAATTACAAATAATGACAAGTTATCCCTTCTCAGGATATGAATATTTGGCACTAGCAACATCTAGCGAGTTTTGAAACACTTTTCTCTGTGACTTCTATTCACTTAGTTCATGAGGCGGAAAAAATTCGCCACACCAGAAAAATCTACCGTGGTCCTAATTACTTCTCTTCAAACTTTAAACATCAATATAACCAGTTCCTGGTTAAGAATTTAGTGAAGATTTTCCATAAATAAACTGGGTGTTTGTAGTTTATTTCATACATTGTACTGAAACGGCACTGAGGAGACATTTTCTGTAAAGGTAAAAGCAAATAGTCACAAAAACACCTTGACCTTCTGTAATCATTGCATAAAGTTTTTTGCCACGTTTATGTGTGTGTCTATATATATATATATATATATATATATATATATATATATATATATATATATATATATATATATATATATATATATA
>PNEQ01105404.1:0-56869 GCA_003012365.1 Medauroidea extradentata | reverse complement strand
ATAGACCTGCAAAGTAGGTGAGCTGGTTGTTAGTGAATGACTGATTACCTTTCTGTTTGACACAGTCCCGGTTACTAGGGACATACACATACACACGCCTACACACAAACATGGACAGTGAATGAGAGAGAATGTCTGTTTGTGTGTACTGTGTTTGTGACCGCGTCCTTGATGACTGGTCAGGTTTTACTTTGATTACCATATTTCACATTACACTGCATACATACAGCGTGAATAGAGACACACACAGCCATGCCTGGATGTTTTGTGATGTTTCGATAAATTTAAAGGACATTAACATCAAGATCGAAGAATCTGTGCATTGTTTTGATATTATTGTTGTGTTCACGGCTGTTATTATACTACTGAATATGGCTGAATGTTATTAACATTCATACTTTGCAACACACACCATCCTTGGAAAGGTAAACGTATGTTATCATAACATAAACATATTAACGAATGACTTTTTTACTAGCAAATGGATAGTTTTGTGCTGTGTTCAATGCAAATTAAGTTGAAAAACACATATGAGGAAGACTGCAATAATTTAACATTCCAAGTATACAGGAATTACTGAGTGATGTGAGATCAAGCTTTTTAACCTGAGTACAGATCCGTTTGTTTATAAAACCGTTCCGTGCGCACCAAAACAGGTTACTTAATTACTTTCAGTCTAATGTAATCAAGCGAGGGAAAATAAAGCGTGCCTCGTTTCAACTGAGTTTCACTTGGTCTAAAAAGTGTTTCAACTAAAGAAGTTTTTCTTAAATTGATTTTTCTACTAAGGTAGATCCTATGTTTACCCAGTGGGCATTTAGCTTAAAATTATTTAGCCTGCTAATTTGTTGCACAAGATACCCAGCAAAAGTAGTTTCGTCTATTTTCAGCCTATTTAATTTTAAGCGTTAATAACAAGGGATTGGCGAATTTCACGCTACTTTCTGGTAGCAGACTAGACTTGAAAATATCGTACGACAGTCAGATGTCTCTCATTGGCCTTACACGCCATGACTGCCGCGGAGAACACCCGGCAAATGAGGTCTAAGTCAGTGTGACCAATCTTGTGCCCAGTGTCTCTCACGAAGTGACGTCACAGAATGTCCAGCAGCCAATGAACTCAAGGCTCGTACTCAGGTTTACACACAGAAATTAAGTCTAACTTGTTATCAAATAATAACTATAATTTTTCAGCTAACTCTTAATGTTGTAGCTTGTTTGGACGGTTAGGTAGGTTACTTCTTACATTCAGTGTAAGCAGGAAGTTGTATGTGCTGCACAGAAAGAATGTTTATGACATGAAGCTGGCAGTGTTCAGAGCTGTTAGTATGTTACTGAATATGCTGTTCTTCCACGCTATGTTTGGTTCACACCTGTCTCATCCAGTACCTGACACATGGGCTGGAACATCTCATTTTCGAGAAAATAATTCCACACCAGCTCGTGTCACTGCTTTATGTATACAACTGCAGCATAACTTCATGATTAATAGCGGCATGTTTTATGTAGATATGTCGCTCATTAAATTGTGATAATCAGAAAAATGTCACTGCGATACGACACGCATGTAATTTGTAGGTTACAGCCGAAGACATGTTCGAATTATAAATATCCAAACACTTACCATAAAGTAGAACTATAGAACTACAAATAAGGCACTGCAACAGTTGGTGCAATATTCTTTTTGCAAAAATTAGGGGTCCATATAATTGGGTCGTTGACTGTTGAAACCGAGCAAGCACACATCAAGACTACAGTATGGATAAAAGTATTCTTGTTTGCAACATCTAAACCACACGTTTATGTGGGTGTATGAGTGAAGAGATTTTGGTCAGTAGGTACTCAACATCGAGGTCTTTAGCGCTGTTGAGGGTGACGTGATTTTGGAATGGAGTAGCACCGGAATGAATGGGCGGGGGAAATGGGAGATCTCTGAGAAAACCTGCCGACCAGCGGCATCGTCCGACACGATTCTGACATGCGGGGACCGACATCGCCGGGAAACATTTATGTGGGCTTGAAGTAGTTAAGTCAAGTTATATCACGGAGACTGGAGATATGTGCGGGTTCGCTGACCTGTGTACAGGCTAGCCTCCAAGTGTATATGTTTACTGAAGCAGACAACATCTGCTCATTGCCTGCTCCCTGATACAGTGTTGCCACGTGAGTGGACCAGCATGCATTTGTATTGGCTTGGACGTCCGCTAGGAAGTGTCAGTGAAGTCTAAGGCCAATCAAAATAGTGCCATGAAGTTATAGTTGTTTTTAATCTAGCTTGTTCCCACATGAGAACGAGAATTTTTCAGATTCTTACACATGTCCACATAACAGGTCAGACTGGGTTATGTAAGAGCGTGATAGATTTGGTTATGTCTGGAAACTACTTGCACTAGGTCAGTGTGCGTAAGATACTCCACACTGGCAAATATAGGAGCTTAGCTGAAACCGGTTTAGCCTACTCTGCCTACGTTTGTGGAGGTTTGGATAGACGGGTACTTGGCTTGTAACCACGATGCCTGCCTGGCGTTTAGTCAATTAAAGGTTTGGGTGAATTATTATTTCGATTATATGAAAGGCAAGATTCCACTTATGTTGTATTAAACTCACCGTCACGTTATTCTCAACTCCGTATTTGAACCAGATACAGTAAACAGGAATTACTTTGACCTTGTGCTATGTCGTTCATTGAAAAATGTTTCAAAGATTAATTAAATGTATTACAGGAATTTTTTTAAACACTCGGCTCAAATTTTCTATTTATTTACTAAAATAGCCTGAAACTTGTATTTTGAATGGTATCAAAGTATTCCTACAAAGAGCCAAAATAATCCCAGTTCATCGTATTTTAAAATTAATCTCAAACTAAAGTTGTAGCAAAGTTAAATAAAAGATTGTGGTGAAGGTTCCACATTTACTGCGCACATTGTCATGCACATGTTACTAAAGAAACTTACACATGGCCAGAACTGTACAATTCAAGGCTTAGCGTATATTTTTACCAAGTTTCTTCTTATTCTGTGTTCAGTTTCATTCTATAATATTGATTCAGCTGTGAGTTACCAACAGTTCGTATCTACCGTGTGAAACTGAGATCAAAGACTGTATCTCATCGATTGTGATATCGAAACTAGCACAATGCCGAATCAGGTACATGCCAATCCTAAATATTGCTGATTTATAACTTAAGAAGTAAAGTTATGATAGAGACAAGAAACTATCGCGAATTAGTTTCGAGGCATACTAAAATACATACATTTCTTATACGACTGCAGTTCGATCACAAGTTAAAAAACAAAAAAAGGAACTGATTTTTGGCGAAAATATGTTGGTTGTAGATGTGTTTCAAGGCCTTACATGCACATCTTCAGCTGTGTTTGATGTTTATTGGCTGAATGCCTCTGTGCAGAGGCTTAGCTCATTCGACTGCACAAGTTAGAATAAGGTCACTGCGACACTACATGTCTGTGATATGCAGGTAGAACCCTAGACGCTGAGAGTTCAAAACACTCAATCACTGACCTGGAAGCAGAGCTGCAAGACATTGAAACAAGTTGGCGCAAAAATTGTTTCACTATAAGTCATTATCTCGACTGATTATATATTTCCTGGAGAGTTTTGAGCCAAAACAAACCCCGCAACTACAAACAGAACCGCAGCTCGTCCTGCCTAATCTATAGTTCAGCTGGCTGCTCACAGCTGAGTGTAGAATTCGTACAAGAGTTGAGTCTAGCCAGTATAGGGCATTGAACTCTTCCCTAGCATCAATACGGAGAGGAAGAATTCTCGACAAATTGTACATAGAGAAAGTTTCCCCATATGTACTCTTGGATCCAAGTGAATAAGATACATCTTGTAGAAATCTGAACAAATGACAAACCTGCAAAAATTGCAAGAGACCTGTTATTTTCCGACAACGGACTAGACTGCCAGCTTGTTGATATCTGTCATTGCCTCATAATTCTCTGGTCTGCCGTGGTGAGCGCTTCTCAACTATAATTGAATCATATTATGCATAAAGGAACCAAGCACTATATTTTATTGTTCACAAATTAGTAGCAAATACATGAATTTAAAAACTTAAATACATTAATAGTTTATATGTCCTTGTACGGAATCATGTTCTGCAATTTTGTCATGCATGCAGTTGTAATTAAATGCAGGTGTTTATCATGAACCTAGATTTTCTCAGTTGCATCACAATGGCGCTTGGTTATTTTATGCATAAAATGGTTAAATTACAAGTTTTATTTCATACAGACCAATTTTCTATAATGTAACCACAGTAGTAAATAACACCACATAAATGTTTGTGTCCAATGATATCACGACTGAGTTCAAGTATGTATGCAGAGCAGTGAACTCCTGTCACCGAATAATATTGCGAATTTTGCAGGTCTCTTATCAATTACAGACACTAACGGTATCAGTCCTAGGATATACAATACAGCCGCAGCTAATGTAATGAGTTTCCAAGAAAAAATGATGCTGGAGTCAAGTGAGCTGGTCGTTGAACTTACGAAGCACTAACGTTCACTGTGGGACTGAAGATGTTAAGAATGGTGGGCAACTATAATTCTTACTTGGGATAGACAATGTCAGAGCAATGTGAGAGACAGTAGGGGAGAATATTGTTGGTCGTGGTGCAATGTAAGAGCAGTATTGAGAGAGAGCACTGCCAGTCGGTGTGGTGGGTAGTGATGTAGGAACTATAGTCACGAGTACTGGACCATCCATCAGCTGACTCTCGCTAATGACCAGCTAGCTGGCTTGTAGGCTCGTGACGACCATCTTGTGCAACCTTCTCTCCTCTCACTCCTTCACTCTCGCCAGCCTGGCAAACTTCGTACGTGCAGGGCCAGCACTGGCTTGTAAGATACGCTTAGCCAAGATAACTTAACTCCTTCCATCTCACATTTATTTATCACCTACTGTGTTGTAACAATGAAATATTTTTGCGTGAGCTTCAATGACGGAAAAGTCGCTCGTTAGAACAAGTAACATACGTGCCGGAAGATCTAGGATGTTTCTACCGACCAATGAAGAACTAGTAGACGCTTATAAAATTACACATTACACGAATAAAGTTAATAACTAATAAGGCACTGGGAACAATTGCTCCTAATAAAAAATGGAAAGAAAATGTAGCGAGCTTGATACCCTAAATCCTATATGTCTTGTGTATGCTCTAGCCTCGTCTGTTGTTCCAGAGAGTAGCAGCTAGTGAACATATAGTCGGGGCCTGGGTTTATACAGGACTGTGGATTCTAACAAGCAGGTCATTGAACTTGCGAAGTATTCTTACCTATTGACAACTCTCCGAGTATTACAACACTCTAATGTATTCTGCTCATGCAACATGTTCACAATCCACAATGTGACTCATAAGTCATAAGTTATACATTTTTTTCGGAAAAAATGTATCACGACGTTAGTTGTGTTTGAAAACACCGCGCCTCGTATTTGTTTCCGTGGCGGGATGATTTGAACTGTTATGCTTTCAGGTCTCTGTCCTCAAACCTCAGCAGTTCAGTCCCAGATAGCATGTAAGCTTGCGGCAAGTCTACACTTGACTTGATTTAGACTTGCCGTTACAAGCCCTATTTGGTAAATTTGATTCAAGTTTGAGTCAAGCCTATTTGTACAGTTGTATCCTGCCTTGTACGATGCAAGCTTGCAGCAATCTTGGATCAAGCTTTCCTCGCAAGCTTGCTGCAGGCTTGTCGTTTGAGGACTAGTTAGCTTGATTCAAGCTTATGGCTTGACATGACAAGCTTGCAGACTTGTCATGGCAAGCTTGATTCAAGCTTGAACCAAGATTATTTTGCTATCAGGGGTGTTGGAGTAACGTAATTCTGTTTAGTTCAATCAAATGTTCAATTAAGTAGGAAAATCATAGATAAGAATTTTAGAAGTTAAATTATCCACTTGAGTAAAATATTCACATATTATATTTTTTTTTGTTTGAGTTAAAAATTTTCTTTTTCGAAAATTTCCTGTCGCTATTCAATATAAATCTGTTTGAAGTGTAAATGTTCGCCTTGATATTTGGTTGTGTAGTTTCTAAAGGAAATAAGTAAGTTATTTAAACGGATCAAAGAGAAAGACAATTTTAATTAGTACGCTTTAGTGTAGAATCATAGAGTGTCATTAGTAGAGAAATGTCGCTAGTTCAACGTGATGTTTGTTCTCTGTCCTCAGCTACTTGTGTGTCGACTAGTGCTCCTGTGAGTGACCAGTTGTACATACAGACCACAGAGTTTGGTAACATTATTATACATCAATGTGTTCCACTCTCTTACGTATACATCTACTAGTATGCTTGGAGGTTATCGGTAGAGTCTCGTAGTGCAGAAGTGTCGCATCCTTGGCTGTGCCATTCTTGATAAGGTTCCTGAGACACCACACTTCTGTGGTTTGCGAACATACATTCATTGACTATGAAGCACACATAAGTCATCAAACAATTTGGTGCTAATGTATCTTTACCAAAATACAGAATCCCTAGCTATACATTGTCTCCTGTGAGGTCCTGGTTGTTGTTCTTTCTGTTTAGTGTGTAACCCTATCTTGTCTTAGTATCTATGATTGTATCTGCTGTCTTAACTATAGCGTTTTTTACTGCCAGTTTTCTCTCATGTTTATCTGGTTATTTGTTCCGATACTTCGATTCATTTCAATATTTTACATGTCTCCTTTATTTAATTGACGTATTCAATGGCTTAAGCCAAATTCAGCTCGTCCGTTTTACTATTTTCTGTTTAAATGCTATTTTTCTAGGAATACACGTGCCTGAAGTGGTGTACGTTCAGACTATTTTTTTTAGCTGTTTAACCGGAGAATTTTTAAATAGAGAATGATGGTGCCATACCTCGAACAACGAGTTTGACGAGAAAAATGCTTGCGTCATTTTGTTTCAATGTCTCCAACACACGTCAGCAGTTGTGCTTCATGGTTATTGGCAGCGTGTCTATGTGAAGAGCCGTACCTTATATAACAGCCAATCACAATAATGTTCCTGCAACAACACACGTCTGTAATTTGCTGGTAGAATACCAAGGCTCTTGACAGTTAAACTATCCAATCACTGACCACGAAGCAGAACTACAGATTTGCACGTAAAGTGGGGCAAAATTCTTTTCACGAAAAATAAGGGTCTCTAACTATCACTAGAGACGATGGTATATCACGAAAATTTTTTTGTCAACATACCCTTGGAAAAATGTACTTACTCGCGGCTTGTACGATTGGGCGAAACACGTCTGGCACTCCATACATTAAATATTACAATAGCGGGATTCCTATTGGCTCAGTCAAATAGGGTAACAGCTCCAGGTACAAGCGAAAGTCAGTGAGATTTTCATAAGCTGTACATACGTTGACACCCAGCAAACAGTCAAGTTTCCCATCATATCTAACTATCACTGACCCTGAAGCAATCGTGAGCGAGCATAAGGCATAGAAACAAAGTGGTGCAGACATCTTGTCACAAAAAGTAAAGGGTTCCTAATCATAATTGTTCCTGGTAACAGATATCTCTGACGAGCTTACTAGCAGTCAGATCTGTGACTCACTGATATAATTACTGCACGGTTTGCTGGCGAGAAGGGACATGAACACTACTAGTAGGGAAAGTTGTTTAGCCTGGAGTTGTACAGCCTGAAGGCAGTGAGTGGCAGCTGGATGTTAGCGAGGTGGACCAGACATTCAGCCCCGGGGCATGAATACACTCGTGACCACGCAGTGTATATCCGCTCCACCAACACCAATACCTTTACCTAGACACATGAAATATTCGCGTTCTCTTTAAGGCGCAACCTATAGTTCCAGCAACTATAGGTCTGTATTACGTTCACAATTGGTCGTCGACTTACTCGACGCTTTCTGGAAGTAGCTGAGCCAATAATACAACTGTAACTGAATACAGGCCCATTTCACAGTGCCAGCGAGCAGATAATAAACAGCTGATGTCTGCACGATTTCTCATATATTCTTGGAGGCTAGCCTACGGTCAGTGAAGCCACGATATTTTTCTGGCCTGTATCTATACTTATACGTAGCAACACATGATTTTTGCGCCACTTTGTTTCGATGCCTTACAGCAGACTGGATAGTAATACAGACGTAAAATAACCTAGCGGTTAATTTGATAGGGTAAACTTGGCAGCTTATTGGTTGCCCGAGGTTGTTGATATCAGCCCCGTGTATGTTTGGTTCCTGTATGTTACTGCATGTTTCCTATTGGCCTGGCTGCCGGCTAGCAGAGCAGCCACCTTACTCTGTTTGGCGGTAGGCGTATCCGCCATGTTGCTGGCCAGCGAAGATATTGTGCTGGAGTATGTGACTGAGTTTGCCGTCCTACCTGCTGTTTCACTTCTGTATTCCTAACTATGCTGTGGCCTTACGCGCATGTCTGCAGTTGTGCTTCATAGTCTGTGGTTGCACGTTTGAACTGTCACGTGACTCGATGTTCGATCCGTAAATTACAGGCGTCTAGAGTCGCTGTAACATTATTCTGAATGACGTAATCTACTGAGAGACGTCACTTCACAAAGACGCTCTGCCAATGACCATGAAGCAGAGATCCAGTTGCAGATGTGCTCGTATGTAGGGACAGTAACATTTAGCGAATTCAACGACCTACGTGCTAGAATCCGTTATACTATACATACTCGAGCCCCGTCTATTCGTTCATTGTCTATTGTTCCACTGAGTAGCAGCTAGTTGATTAATAATCGGGGCTTAAGTACACATAGGATAGCTGATTCTAACATGCAGGGCATTTAACACGCGAAATGTTCCCGTCCCTACACATGAGGCATTGAAAGAAGTAGGTGCACAATTCTCTTCACCAAAGTTCAGTGGATCCACACATATAATATGAGGAGGATGCCAGAGTGCCGGGGTATCACACCTAGTGTGCAGGCGTACTACTGGGCGCCGGAGGACGACGAGAAACTAGGCCCTACAACGGAGAGTGGGAGAGAAAGGGAAGATCCCTAGGAAACTCTCCGGACAGCGGCATCTTCCGGTACGATTCCCAAGTGCGAAAATCAGGAGTCGGAACTCGGATAACCTAGGTGGGAGGCGAGCGTTCTAACCACTGCGCCAGGCACTGCTCCTACGGCACCGCAGTATAGAGAGTACCTACGTGGAACAGTGGACGAACAAACTCGGGCATGCAGAGTTATGTAAAGTCGCTAATCCCGCTCTGTGGCTGCTCAGTTACGTCACACTATACTGCACTTCCTGCATTGTTACTGCACACAAGACACTCCATACAGTACTAGGCGCAAGCAACTGGGCTATAGCTTGTAGCAGCCGATAATGTCTTTGTATGTTTCTTGTATTGGGACACAATAACGTACTGTACTGTTGTCAACACACGCCATTGCCATATTATGTCGTCCCACAAATATAATATGAGACTAAGGAAATAAACAAACAACGAGGAGAAATCAAGCCTAGTTTGCCTGCAGTCAACACATCCATAAACCGAAACAACTTAACATGGAAGGTCTCATAAGCCGAGTTAAAAGGGGGATTCAATTTTACAATCATTTAATTCTCTGTGAGATAAGTCATTTATGTAAAGTCTTTACAGAACTTCGGTGATAGAAAGTATCAGAAAATATTCATGCACTACTTAAAAATTGTGTTTTTAATATTAAGAATTTAAAAAAATTTAGATTCACTTTCTTATACCCTAGATTTTCTTAGAGATATTTCGGGGCACATACTTTTTCGTTTGGAAAAGTTATCTTTAAAACGGATTTGTTGAGAAGCAATTAATTTGAAAATACAGTAGGTGTGTTGCAGAATTGTGTGCCTATATTGTAGGGAAACAGCCCTCGCAGCTGGAGGAACAAAAAGCGTTATATGAACATTATGTCTGAAAACACACAGTTACTGTACTACAAGTTTCATGTCTTACAGCTCATAGCACACAAACGGCACTGTTAAAAATTTCCGTAAATTCGCGGAAATATTTACAGAAAAGTACTGTAATTTTACGGAAGTGGCTTCCGTAATATTATGTTTACGGAAATTTGTTCGTATTGCCAGTTTATGGATGTTTGACCATAACTTTCCATAAATTCATGAAAATATGTTTTTACAATTTTAAAGCGTATTTTACTGTGTTTCTAAAAAAAGTGGTATTAATAACCACTATGAATCCTAGATGTCAAATACAAAAGTTGTCTCTTATAAAGTTGATATCTTACCACTGCATGGAACTCATTTACTCTTAATATGTCACTGTGGATCAATGATTAGAGCTTCTGCCTGGCAATTATGAGGTCGTGGGTTCAAACCCCAGCAACTTCGAAAAATGTTTCAAGTTACTAAGTAGTGTGCCAGAATCTCGATAACACATAGCTAGGGGCCTCTGTTTTTCGCGAAAATCAGGGGTCGCTATAAGAAAATGTAGTATTTCTAGAAAATGGAGTGCTAGTAGATTACAGAAATTAATTTTTTTTTTTTTGCGGTAAACTGATTGTCCGTTATTTTACGGAGGGTTCAGTTATCAAGAAAAACTGAGTGTCCGTTACTTTACGAAGATTTCTGGATCATTTTTTGCCAGTACTTTTCCGTAATTTCACGGAAATTTTTTCTAATAGTGTGGATTATATTACTGTGCAATGTACATTGGACAATTTCTATCGCCAATTAAACACGTCACGAATACTATGTACCTACCAATAAAACTGCAATAGCCTTCCGCAGTTATATGGTCCATTTTGTGCGTTTAGCTCTGTAGGCCTACATCATACACTGTGAACTGTAGTGTAGACATTGTGTATTTTTGGACTCGTGTTCATATAATATTTTTCGTACATCTAGACGTGAGAATTGTTACCCCAAAGTATAAACAGGCAATTTTACAATTGCAACTTCCGTTATATTCCCCATTCAAATTATGTTCCTACAAACTTGGTACGCATAGGGATTTATTAATATTTAAGAATGGTAGTTGTGGTTCCAGAAAGTTAATTAGAGCTAGCAGAAGCTCGCAAGTATCTATCGATCCAGAACATTCTATAAGCTATTGTAGAGTGTCCCTAGCCTTGTTTTGTTAGATGGCGGTTATATGGCACGGTTGAACTGTTGACAGACGAACCAATGGCGCGCCAGAGCTATGATTGGCTCAGTCAAATGGGGACACGCCAATAACACAATAACAACGCCGGACATGAACACATTACTTTGAAACCCGCCAAACATACAAATTTCCCCGCGATAAATAAGCGTCTCTACAAATTAAAAAAAAAAAAATGACTATCTTTAACAAACTAATATAGTTAAGTACTCAGTAACTGCACAATTTTTTTTAACCATACCGTATAGAATGACCCAAATTGAGTCTGTGATCTTTTTGGATTTAAGAACAGTTTAAATCCGCACGCAATGAGACCTGACTTACACATTTTTCCACGTAAAACTGTAACAACTACATAACAAAGAAATAAATAATTTAAGTTCGATTGAAACGCTTGTATTTCATATTTATCAACGTAGACTAACATATAAATAGTTCAGTTACTCACAACGTAATTTTTGCGTGCTAAATTGAGTCACTTGGTAGAATTTTAACTTAAAATCATTCAGCTCGAGGAAACTCTTAAATATGTGTTCTCGTGTGATTTATTTTATGGGAATTTAATCAGTATACGGAACATGATTTTTTATAGAATGAACAAAATACGTGTCCGTGTTTATAAGTTTAGCTTATTTCACCAATAAGTTATGAAGAAACCAAATCATTTAGCAAAAATCAACGAATTATTTTCAATTATTGTGGCTTGTTTGAAATAAAGTAAAATAAAAACCGTTATAGAATTGTAGCTGTGTGTGTTGGCTACAATGACTAGAGATGGTGGAAAAGCGCTCTAATCTTTCCTGCCTGCTTGTACGATTGGCCGGTTATTGTATGCCACAGTCGAGCTGTTACTGACTTATCACAGATGCCGTGTCTTAGCGGAACAGAATTGCCACTGACTCAGTCAAATATAAACCCACCTGTATAAAAAAAAGCGACGGAAATGAAAACATTACGTTGAAATCTAGCAAACAGCATGTTTCTCCCGCGATAAATCACCAACCGGAACAATGCTCTGTGTCGACGTAACGGAATGACAGCTTTGAATTTTGTGTCAGCAGAACTAAGGGTAATTCTTGTACAGGTTAGAAAGATCAGTGTTAAAAGTTTGGCACAGGGAAATGTTCTTCCACTTGGGCACTGATATCGGTAATGGATGCTGCAAACTGACCAATTACAGAACTTTCCTGAATTTTAAGTTACATAAAGTTAATAATTTAAAACCCGAAATTGGTTTATTTTCGCTTTAAAATTAAGTTGAATGACTTACGTCATTTCCAAGCCTGTTTAAATATTTAATTTCACTATAGTTTCGTATTTTTCTGGTCCGTTAGCGACAGTAGCGAAACTAGCGGCAGAAATTTCCCTGTGCCAAGCTCTCCCATAAGTAGAGATGATGGTTTATCGCGGGAAAACTTGACTATTTGCTAGACTTCAACATACGCTCAGCTTATGAAAAGATAACTGGCTTTCGCTTGTACGTGGAGCTGTTGCCCCAATTTGACTAAGCCAATAAGAATACTGCTATTGTAATATTTGATGCCTGTTATTGGTCTGCAGACAGCTACGGTGTGTCAGTGGTTTCAAGGCTATGTTGGTACAAAAAATTTTCGCGATATACCATCATCTCTACCCATAAGAAAACACATTTTCTTTATAACCCGTAGTAGAATGAACCTTAGTTGAACGAAGTGAGCGCGAACTGGAATCGGATGGGTGAGAGAAGAGATTTTGGTCAGCACTTAACAGCAAGGTCTTTAGTGCTAGTGAGATGTGACATGAAGTATGGAGCAGCGGTGGAATGAAGGAGCGGGAGAAACGGGAGATCCCCGAAAAATCCCGCCAACCAGCGAGATCGTCCGGCACGTTTCCCACATGCAAAAATCCGAGACTTACCCCGCCTGGAATCGAACCCGGATCACCTGGGTGGGAGCCGAGTGCTGTATCCACTGAGCCAACAGCGGCCCTCTAGACCCGGATGGAAGTACGCGGGTGGTAGAGTGTGGTTGTTGCCCGCGCACACACTTGTCTCGTCGCGAGACACTCAACTGGCTATAGCCATCGCCTCGGAGATCTCTCTTTGTGACATGCCAGTTGGAACATTACTAGACACACTGATATTTACTGAAAGAAGTTTGCACCAACTTGTACCACAGCCTCTTGAGCACATATGCTGCTATGCTACATGATTATTGGCAGAGTGTATTTATACAAGCTCGTTATTTATATGACTGTGTCAATCAGAACTAGGTTACTGCGACACAATACGTCTGTCATTTGCCGGCAGAACTCCAAAATGTTGAGAGTTAAAAACATTCAGTGTCTGACCTTGAAGCGGAGCTGCAGAAGTGCATGTAAGGATTAAAACAAGATGGAGCAAATGTTATTCACCAAAAATTAGTGACTTTGGACATTACCTTTACAGTTCCAGCACTGATTGATGAGATTATCAAACTTACAACTCAGGGGTTATGGAAAGAGAGCAGGAAGTCAAATGGGCCATCAGGAAGAGCGGGTGTATTCTTTGTGAAGGGAAGGAGAGGTGCTGTACAGTATGGAATGCAGCATGTAGTGGACCATACAGTGGTGTGGAGGGTGGGGGTGGTAACCTCGTGGTTTGTCCGGCTGGCCACACCTTGTCCGGGTGTCTGGAGCAGGTCCAAGGTCACCACGAGGTCCACCACATCACGCTGACCACGGCAACTCTGCGGTTCTAAAACTCCCGCAGGTTGTAGATCACGAGGCGAAACAGCGCCGGAGCCACATGTCCAGTGGCGGTCACGATGGTGCATCTGTAGGGTCATTTATTATTGGTGGAAAGAATTTTACATCAACTTACTTCAACGCCTATCGAGCACACTTGAAGAGCAGGTTCATAGTCAGTGATTTATTTGGGTATTTATAACTATCGGTGTCTAGGAGTTCTACCAGCAAATTCAAAGTCAAAGTTACTTTGTTCTCACTGACGCAGCCAAATGATTGACGCCTCTGAGCAAATAAACTTTGCCAATAATTATGTAGCAGAGTTGCAGATGTTCTTGTGAGGCACTGAAACAAGCTGAAGCTAAATTCTTCTCACAAATAACCAGAGCTCTAAACACAGTCTTCAAAATGTTAAATAATAGTAGTAAATGAATGATACGTTGGTGACTATGTTTCCCTTAGTTCCCAACGGCCAAGACGACGGGCAGACTGAGCCATACTGTACATACAAGGTGTATATGTTATATTTGTAAACTTCTGGGATACCCACATAGGGTGGGGCCAGGAGATGTGGTCTGACTGGCTTCGACCGGAAACCTGATAGCCATGATCACATGAAATCGTTGTACGTGCCCGAACTGGCTCCTCATCTCTCCCTGGAAATTCTTGCAAATTTGCGAACAGGCCACTATTCGACTAAGGTCAGGAGACATAACAGTAACGTAAAACAAATGAATGTCAGTAAACAACTTTTTTTTAATGACCTATGGATAGGAACCTGAAAAATTCGCGTTTCCTTTTGGTTGGAATTCAAACTGTAATTTCTCGTTGCTGTGGCAATTTGCTCCAGACTTATTTGACATCTCGTAGAGGACAACGAGCCAATCATAAAGAAGTAAATAAAAGCAGGTCCACTCATGTTGTATCACTGTACCAGCGAGCAGCCAATGAGCAGCTGCTGTCTGATGCAATGACCCAATCGCAGAAGTAACTCACAAGCACAAGAGTTCAAAATGTAACTTCTTCTCGAATGTACCCGTGTAATGTCCGAGTCTCTAGTCATGAATAGAGACCTCCAAAAGCTGCGTTAGTATTTGTTGACAGACTGGACTTCATAGCTGTGTACATACTTGAACTAAATCTGTGATTTCATTGGACACAAACCTCTATGTGTTGTACTGCTGTGGATACATTATAGAGGATTGGTCACTCTGAAAGGAAACTTGTAAATATTTTTGAGAAGCGCTCAGCACGGCAGGCCAGGTAATTATGAGACTATGACAGAAACGAGCGTATTACATGTCAGTCTAGTCTGTTATCGGTAAGTAATGCGAATTTTGCAAGACTCTAGTCATGAAGCAGTTTATGTAGACTCAACTTGGGCAAGTCTTCTGGTATCTCTACCGGCACATTAGTTGGAGGAACCTGCTCTCCGGTACCTAAGCCCTAAGATACAGATATATTAGGGCAGAGTGGTTTCAGTCCTAGATGTAACTGGTCTGATATAAGACAGTAAGGAAAGCCCCTGAGCTGAGAGTGAGGTGTAGTTTCCAGCCGTCCTTCTAGGCCACAGCTGTACTTATCGCCATGTTTTCCGCATTCCAGTCACGTGTCGCCCAAGTTATGGACCGCCTTCTGCAGCACTTCTTCCGCTATTCAAGGCTACACAGCGGCAAGAAAGGTGTAATTTAAAAATTGGTGCCGAATACCGCTCAATTACTAGACACTACATACGAATACATTTTAGTCATATAAAAATTGCACGTTCTAAACGTTACTATATGAAAACCAAATAATCTAATTACGTATGTTCATGTGTGCTTGTGCAGAAGCCTAGATTAATATCATGTGCATAAACTTTGAAGTAAGTGAAAGTTTTATGAATAGGAAGTATCCCGACAGTCCCTTGGCTGCATTGTAAAAAAAAACTTCCTAAATATTATTGGAAGTTATTAAACCATACACAGTATGGAACACTTATCATGATACAGCTAGTAAATAGGGAAAGTGATAATTATTGTTACTATACAGTCTTGTAACGTCAATATATATGTGAATATTTACTGATAACATATAGGAACGATAGCATTTATGTATGGGAAACAATTTAACCATAATTTCTTTCTTAACATTCCTAGACATCGGTGTGCTAAATTTAGAAATAAATGTGTACTTCAGCCAGCTGGGATGTTACTTGTGACTTCCTGAATGCGATGTTGGTAGACATTAAATCACATGACTAAGCACTGCCGGTCCGGTAGATTGTTGGAAGGTAGAGGAACGCAATACTTGTGAAGGTACGGCCAATAATCCTCGACACTTGAAGATAGCTGTTCTAGAGAAAGGGAAGGGAAGAGAGATAGTTGAGAGACAGGAGAGTATCTGAGGTAGACGATACAATGATAGGCGCCAATCTTCAGCTCATCTTACAACATGGACAGGTAGCTGTGGGAAATGTGAAGGTCGTGCTGTTGTCTGCCTTCTTCAACTGGACCTACCTGCCGCTTGCTGGACACGAGGGAGCCAACATAAAGGTTGTCTGAGAGTTAGTGGATGCTAGGTTTTGAGACACGGAAACAAGGAAGGCGATAAGTCGAATATAGCACGTCCGTCAAACATCTCATCGCCTCTAGGCGCGGAGAACTAAACTACCGTTCAATTTCCTAGAATGAGTCTTTCCAACAGGACTTCAAGCAACGGCCGTATTATTTCATTTGTTGAAGTCAAATGCAGGTTTCAATTATTTCGTTTTATAATTACGGTTGATATTTTGTCAGCTACAGCAATGTGAAAAAATCATTTGGAGCACTTTTGAGGAATTTGTAAATCATGGTTTTAATTAGCGGATGCCATTTTTGAAATCATAGGGACGCGGTCTGAAGTGTCTTCTTTCCGTAGATAAACGTACTGGAAACATTTTTAATAGTTACACTAAAAAAAGTACTTGTCGTACCACGCTACAGCATGTCTCACGCCAGGTACGCTAACTTAAGAGAAGTTCTCAAGGGCTAGACATGCCTCACACGTAGAGGCGATGAGGCAAATGTTTAATACGCAATAGTCGACCTTACAGCCCACAGCCTATAGCTGTCCTTGCATTCAACAACACACAAACTAGGTATGTAACATTCGGCCTATGCTATTATCGCGTCTAACAAAGCCAAAGTGTTTAACTACAGACATCAGGATGTATTTTCCTACTTTGCCTTCAGGATACTGAGTGACAATACTCTAAAATGTCATTTTTAGCCATTTTCATTTCAAACAACATAGCCTGTGAGGACTGAAGTAAACAGTGGCACCTACAGATCCTCTCTAGTAAAGAAACGATGTTCCCAGAACAGTTTTCTTTCCTGATGTATGCGTATATGAGGAAACATTGATTATATAGAAAACGTCTTACTGGAGATTCCTCTTAAGCCAACGTTTTAATTAACATTACATTAACACATCATAGTTAGTGCGTTAATAATACCGTTAAAATCAACACAAGTGCCGAAGGTTTGCTACCGAGTAATAATCTTACTGATTACAGATAGAAATTTGGCTGTTATGGTTGTGAGAAAATTTGTGCTGAATAAATTGACGATATATAGACAAAAAACATGTTTAAATTTTAAAAAAATATTATAGCGTTTTAAAATGCACCAATGGATTTTGCATGCAGAGTAAGTAGTTGTCGCTTTTATTGTATCAATTAAGTGTCCTCAAAAATCTGCAATACTTTTTCTCTTCATAATCAAAAATATCGCCATCATTTTTCTGTACAACCAGGTCCAAACTAACTTTTTATTCTCTGTGAATTGAGTCTTGTATGTGACAACGTAGTATCACGTTCATGGCTGCTGACTGGCTAAAAAATGTATACAGTTTTAGAATTCAGCAAAGTTTAAAACCAAATACAACTATTTCCCGACAGCAGACTGCACTGCACTCATTCCAGATCTCTCATTATCTCATAATTCCCTGGTCTGCCGTAGTGAGCGCTTCTCAATTATAACTACAAGTTTCCTTTCAGAGTGTACAATCCTCTATAATGCGGCCACTATAGACACTATATAAATGAAATAGCAGTCTGAGTTCAAGTATGTACACAGCAATGACGTCCAGTCTGCTACCAAATAATAAGAAATGTTGCATATCTCATAAAACACACTTCTTCAGTTGATGGAAATAGCTCACGAGCGCTTCAGTATAGAAAATCATCACATAACCAACAACAAACCAAATTATAGACGCCTAAAAGTCATTAGCTGAGCAGACTGCAAACACTAATATCTTATAATCCACATCATCTGTAGAGCCTGAGAGTATTTTCGATAAACTTGATTTGTAGTTCCGGTATGGAAGGAACATTTAAACGGTTTCAAGCGAGGTATAAATAAAGATGTGCTGAAGTTCAGTAAATGTATCTACTCCTAGAAGCTGTTATTACGTGTCATCTATCAAGTTCCTCGTGGTGTCCAGCAGAGACTGGATGGACGCCAAGTTAATGTACAAGTGTTCATATAACTGGCAGGGCGTCCAGAGCGCGGAAATTCCCCCCGGTTCTTGCTGTGCGGGTTGTATAAAGTGACCTTGAGAACCTCCTTCCCGGTCGATGTACCGTCGATAAGGCGCTAAGCCACACTTTCTCCTTCCAACAACTCCGCCCCGCAAGGCTTTAGCTCAACTGCAGGCCATTCCTTACTTCATATCTACAGCCACTCACGACTGGTTAAATAATTGTTTCAGTAACTTACACCGGCAGCTCAACTTCGTGGTTATTGGTACAGTGTGTTTGTACAGAGTTGTTATTCATTGACTCAGCCAATCAGTACACGGATAACTGCGACATAACACGCCCGCGATTGGCGGTCTAACTTCCAGACGGTGGCTGTTACGACATACGATCACTGACCACAAAGCAGAGATGCAGGTGCGCACATAGGGCGCTGGAACAAAGAGATGCAGAAATATTTCCGCGGAAACTACCTGGATGTGTTGAACTGTCAGTATCTTGTAATTCTACCCACAAATATACGTGAGGTGTCGCAATAACATTACTGTCACTGGCCCAGACAAACAAGTGACGCCTCTGCATAAATACCCTCTGCCAATTATCATGTAGCATAGTTGCATATATGTTCGAAAGGTGTTGAAACAAGTTGGTTGTGCAATACTCTTTTTACCAAATATCAGTGTCTATATTCATATCGATACCGCACTTCTTCCCCCCACATTAAATGTTGTATTCTATAGTTTTTGCATGGTAACATGTCCAAGTGAAGTTTTTTTTTTTTTTTTAATTAACCGCGATTCAAAATAATCACCTACAGAAAGACAGTAAAATTTTCGATTGATTTTGACTACATTAATTCTCAATTTTAAATGTTACTCTTTCAAACAGAAAATAACAAACCCAAAGTCTGTTACGATTATTGCGATAACAGTAATCCAGTAGAAATTTCACGAAGAATTTTTGTTTGTTTGAATACTACCTACCTGTGTTATATATATTTTTTATCTTCAAGATTGACAGTGTATCGCTGTAATTTGTACAATACCCTTGTTTAAAGCCTGATTTTCGGGCCTCCAAAAATTACTAAAAAATTTGGTTTTCCCCAGACTGCGCATCTGGGAAAATACGAACCCCACTCGTAACATGTTTTGGATCCACACGTCAAATAAAATTATTTAGTTACCGCTTAAATCTTTGTAGGAAAAGTAAAATAATAGTAGAGCACTGCACGACAGTTGACTATATTGCGTGTAGAGGCGACACTCTATTACTTACACAGGTCAGCGGAGCCCATAGCGCTCCATAGATGTCGTGTCTCGCACGTACATATCCAGCCTACACAGACTGTCAGGGGGTTCTTGGGTACGCACTGGTAATTGACTCTGATATTAAAACTAAGAAGAAAATACTTATTTATAAAAAGTCGTTATGTTCTTTGTTTACGAGGAAAATGTTATATTGCGAACAACTTACAATACTTTACCGCTCCTCATTGGTATTATGGACATATCTTGTGAACTAATGGTCGGGTGATATTTGAACACGTTCTGCATATGCATGTATTCACATGGTGCAGTCGGTATGCACGAGTGACCTGCCACCCTGTGTAGGGAGACACTGGTAATCATGACAGCGTATTGTGCCCGCGCCTTGGCTGGTCGAGGTGAAGCTAGTGGAACTGTGCATCAGCCAGAATTATCAGAGCGAGATAGTCAAGGAGCACGAAAGAGAGTTCTCGCTAGGTGAAGCGAGACAACAACTCCTTAACACGCTGAGAACTGCACATATTTGTTGTACGTAAGGACAAGATTAGCGAGTCTACTATACACTAGAGTGTAGAAACACCAGTAATACAGGACTCTGTATCCCCACTCTATTAGTACACACTACAATCGACACACCCACTACATTGGGCGACAACCGTTATTGATCTGCTGTCAGCCAACATGGCGACAAGTCGACAGTGAGCCAATCACAGTACCCGAACTTATGTAACGTGACTGAGGACTGGCCGTGGTCATTCCAGCAGTATTAATAACGTTTCTGTTTAATTTACGAGCATGGTGGTTGACGCTGCAGAAAAGTTGTTGTAAAACACTGTTTCATGCTAGGGAGGAAATGAAGCAATATCACGGTAAGTTTGCACCTTCATAGCAGAGAAAAACGCATCGAAGCATAGATAGAGTAATACTCGGGCATAGTCCTAAACGTTGTAGATTCAGACGCAACCTCAGTTTCTTTCATGGGGCTGGCATGATTTTTGGAATTTGTCTGTAGCTGTAGTCTGTGAATCCACTGAGGGTTTGGGATAGGCATACATGTGTTCAAGCAGTGCTTTATGTTTGCAGAGTATGCTGTAAGTACTCTGTCCATCATTATGGTTGCTACTGGTCGTGGTATTGAAAAGAGACTGTCTCTATTGTTCATTCTAAGAAGTCTAAACCATCGCCAGTTAAAGAAGAAGAGAATTGCTGATTTATGAATGCTACTCAGGAAACGATATACTACCGAGATGTGTACAAAGCTATAATCTTGACTAACAGCAGTAGCGGTAACAATGGTATGATCCAGTGACGTCCTATCACTTCACGACTCACACACTTCCATGACAAATGTTTCTCATCGCTGCCACCCACCACTATCCAATAGTTCACCAATCGTGATGACTCAGCAAGCTATGTTCTTGTAGGTATAGTTGAAACCGAAATCACTATCGACTGCAATACCTGATTCCGTAGTTAGGACTCATTTTGGCTCCATGCACACATTTGAACCAACTGTGAGGACGCAGCGGTAAAATTATAAACTTGCATCTGGGAGGATTTATGCTCGATTCCCTGGAAACCAACCTGATTTCAGTTATATGCGGTTTTCCACAAAAAAAAATCAAGGCAGTAGCCGAGTTGTTTGATATAGGTCATCCTCGCTTGCCTATAGAGGCGCCTGATTCTCTGGTACTCTGGTTCCGTGTCCAATGATGGGGTTTCTGGCGATGGGTAATATTCTCTAGTTATGATGTATATAGGCAGAATGCAGTGTATAAGGCTGTCCTGGGAAGTGCTCGGCTGAGCATGACAACAGAGAGAGCTGTGCAGGTGACAACTAGCAGAGTCCTTGAGTGTGAGGTGGGGCATGCCGATATCTCTCCTATAGCACAATTAGGCATGACTCCTTATATCTTGCAGCGCCAGACGTCTAACCACTGCACTGCACAGGCACATTACATCTATCACTGGGTCCCTGATACCTCACGACGTACGTACCATTATCTGCAATGTTCCAACATTCTCTTCTGTCTGCTACATGGCCTACTTCACCTCGCATTGGTTCCAAGTTCTTCCCGACAATGTTTAGCGGCGATTTTTCTCGGAGATCTCCGGTTTCCCTCGCCCCTTCATTCTTACGCTGCTCCATACTCACCTCATGTCACCCGTTAACATATATTTGTTCAATGTTGACGAAAATTTGTTTACTTTACATCTTCTTGGACTGTACCCTGAACTAATATATTTATCCTAAATTTGGTATGAGGGGTGATTTATTGCTG
Source organism: Medauroidea extradentata (assembly GCA_003012365.1). Lineage (NCBI taxonomy): Eukaryota > Metazoa > Arthropoda > Insecta > Phasmatodea > Phasmatidae > Medauroidea > Medauroidea extradentata. The sequence continues at coordinate 35,020 of PNEQ01105404.1, read as the reverse complement.
GAAAAGTTGACTCTTTGTTAAGTTTGAATGTGTGTATATACTGCCGCATTTGCAACACGTCTCAGCCCAGTTTCCTTAAGAGGACATGATACATAATTTACCGCTAAAAGCATCAGTTAAACTTATACGTGCCTCGAAACCAGTTTATTAAAATAAACAGCAATCCTAGACTATATATATATTTATTTTTTTATTTTTTCACTTTTCGATTAAAAAATTCTTCTCGTGTAACCTATTTCTAAAAAACTATCTTTGGTGCCGAAATCTCAGACATTTAATTGCAGTGAAACAGATCATGCTTAACAAATGTATCATTCTGGGTAATGTTTACTCATCAAGTCTACAGATAACATTATCAAGGACTGCTGTGTTGCAGTTTTCTATACTGACTTAAAAATACGTAGGTTTCAATTGGTGTATATACTTATAATTTATTTATGTACAACACACTGTTTACATGCTGGCGGAGAACTTCCTCGCAAGCCGGGGTGGGAAACAGTCACGTAAGGATGTAAGTGTGAGGGGCAGGAGGGGAGGGGTAGACGTGGCGGCACGCAATGTGGATGTACTTCCTCCAGAGAGGAACAATGTGTTGCGATACTTCTTCTATTACAGAACTGTCCCAAGGAGCTGAAATATCGTATTCCGGACTGTACAGCAGATGTTGTTACAGAGGATTAAAATGCATTTCACAATTGCAATATTACACATATCTACAAAACCCAAAAAGTAGAAAGGACACAGTACAAAAAGGATTAAAAATAAAAAGTAACAATAAACAAGAATGCCTAAATTGTTCATATTATATGATATTGTTATGTAGTCGTATATGCTAGCTTAATACTGCAATACTACATTAAATTTTAAAAAATACTGTTTGGATTCATGTAAATCTCTCAAAATTACATAAGTTAACCACTTTAAAGATAATTTCTTGCATGTAAAACATTATGAAATACGTAACAATCATACATTTCCTTTAAGAATTCAGATTTGCAGGTATTAACAAATAACAAATAGAAATACATCTACGTTTTTTTTTTCGATTAACTTGGCAATATTGTGTTAATGTTCCTACACTCATGCATGTATTTGCACTTATGTATAGCCATCCACATAACATAACTTACATATATGTATCTGCTACTCCAATACTCTTGTATGCATACACTTTATATAGTAACATTCCTGATAGTAGTAAAACGAAAATCTTAGAATTTTACAGATTCTATTTTTAAAATTGGTTTTAATTATTGGTAGGTTTTTAATGTTTTATTATACTAGCTCTAAAGTGTTGTTTATAAATATATTTGACTAGTTTTTCATGGTAAATTTTAATCAGGTTGTATCTTGCCCTCCTTTTTTTTTTTCAAACCTTACATAACGTCACTTGTAACCTGGACACGTGGGTCAGCACTCTCTAGTCCTTGGTCTCTTGGCAACCCGCACATCGTCCGTAGTGAAGAAATAGTCGCTCATTTTGCGACATAGCATTCAGCAATAATGTCCTGATTGTATGTGTCTCAACTGTAAAATAAATTACGTGAAGTTACAGTAATTTACATAGATATGTGTAAACTTACAAATTGTAGTTTTTTTATAACGAAAACGAACTTTCCGCGAACGTAGTGTGACTTTTTGTGTATTTCCAGACGCTTCTCTGAACTTGTTGACGGCGTTATGAAACAGAAGGATTCAAAGCGCACAGGTTGAGTTAGTGTTTAAAAACACATGCACGAATGACATTAGGACTAAGAGTCGAGAATTAGTTTCAGCAGTCCAATTTATGTCTAAAATAAAAAAAATAATATTTTATACAAATATAAAAATGTGACGATGTAAATTGCTGTGAATCTGAGTTACTTCAGAAAGATGCATTATGTCCTAGAAAGTTAAGAGGACGGTGTGGTTACAACGTCAGCCTATCAGCTTGCAGTTTTGAGAACGTGTACACTGCAAACAGAATGTGTTCCCTCAGAAAGTTGTGCGAGTATTTCACACGAGCTATATCTGTCGCTACATAGCTGATGAGACAATAGTTGCAGGTGAATGTGGCTCCCATGACAACGGCGTGAAAGTTGCCTCATGGGACAGAAATGTAATAATTGTGTACATGTTCACAGTCCACAGCAGCTGTGATTGACACCGTGACAATCATTTTATCCTACATACGCTCTTCTGTAATGTTTACAAGAGGACAAGGTGTATGAGTACTGATCATTAACGCGCTGTTAAACATGTATATATACGTCGCTAAGGGCGTCCAACTAGGGAAAAATGATAATTGTATATGTATGCGAAATAGTGTTAGTTTTGTAGACGTTAAATAGGAATTCATTTCCCTTTTACGAAATAAATTTAGCTCAACCATTTTTCCCATAACGGCACTTCAAAGTCGAAAATTTCATGTGTTTAGTTCTTGTAAGCCGCAAAAACCAAAGAACATAAATAAATTTAATAATTTACACTGAAACTATATGCCTTAGACTACTGCTTCATATGTTTTAAAATTCTTTATAAAATGTTTTTGTATTTTAAAAACTAACAAAAGAGGCAGCACATTTCAAAATTTCTGAATTACTTTAATTACAAAAAAAATGTTATAATGGATTTTAAAATGCCTAGCAGTAGCCTGTGGCATGTAGTTTCAATGTGCATTTTTAAATTTATTTATGTTCTTTGGTTTTTGTGGCTTATAAGAGCAAAGATCGCGAAATTTTAGACTTTGAACTGCCATTATGAGGAAAATGGTCGAGGTAATTTTTTGTTTGTACGAGGGAAATATACTACCAAGTATCGTCTATAAAACTAACAATATTTCATACAAATATAAAATTATGATTTTTCCCCACTTGAACTGTTTTGATTGTTGAGAGACGGCGCAGGTCTAAATACACGAGCTATATATACGTGTTGGTTAGACAACCTCGCTGTGATATTGGGCTGTACAAGTACTGTTACGAGAAGCTGTAGTCTACACAAGGTCGTGTAGTGTCACGTGGTTGTAGGAGGGAGAGAGGACATTGCCTGCAGCCAGCACTAACCTTGTCTCTACGTCATCAGCTGTTGCTACAATCAAGTCGTTACAAACTGACGCGTTTACAACAAGTGTGTGTTCCCGCGCATTATAGTCCGACCTCTTGGAACAGTGGTTAGTGCTCCTGACCGGTGAGCCGAGGGTCCCGGGTTCTATTACTGGCTGGGTTGAGGGCTGGATGTTGTGTTGCCTCCTCGTGTACACACTGTGGAAGACAATGTCGAACCAGCGCAGTTTCATTCGCGACAAGTAGCGCCCCTGGTGGTCCGGGATGAAAAATATCATCGCCGAACATTTTAAGTAGGAGACTGAAATGTTCATGTTTTGTTCCGGCCAAAGTTGGAATTCAAACAACTGTAACTTCCTGTGGCTTTTGTAGCTGGTCCTAGACTTGACGCCTTCTTAATGTCACCGAGACGTGGAAAGGGCGGCGAGGGCCTGGGGACAGGCAGCACCACAGATGTTGTCTACGCCTTGACGAGGCAGGGAAGAATCCTGTACGGCTTCGGAGGCTAAACTGGCCTTTATCCACTCATGTCGTGTGGTATCACTACGCTATCGAGCAGCCAATGAGCAGATGTCTGCTTCAGTACCTGGACGATTTTGTAGGTCGTTCCTGATAACGTGAGAACTAAAGATTTTACCTTTAAAAAAATCACTAGCCAGAATAAATGAAACTTATTAACAAAAGGTATCTTGCGCTTCGTACGATTGACAGTGAATTGCTGGTTGCAGTTCCGTATAATTTCTATTTAAATGCAACAAAACTGAAATAAAATCTACTGCATTCAACGTATTTGTGTTTTATATAACTTATCAACTTTTTACCAAATCATTTAGGTCCCTACCGGCTGCACAACACATATATCTTACAAGCGTAAACATCAAGTGACATGTTCAGAGAGGTTAGACATTTGCCGTCGTTTGCCGTTACGTGCGGAAATATACGTACTGACTGAAAATAGAACTTTAGCGAGGCTTTAATTAGTGCTCACTTTATCCTGAACCACCTATATACAGACCTGTCAGTGAATCCATCAATCTCCAACTACATATGAGATACAGAGTGTGCCAGACATTATGTCACTTGGGCTTCCTCGTAGGTCTACAGTGTTGCAGTGGTCAGAAGATACTGGTCACATTCCGTCGAGCCTATTGCACGCATGTTGGAAACGTGGCGGACGTTGCTACTAGGCTGTGGTTTCTCCGTCCTTAGCATTATGTCGTATCACCTTTGTATGGCCTCACTCCATGTTGTACATCAGGCTATGGCCGTCCTGCTCACAAGCATGTCATATCGCGTGTGCATAGTTATGTACTGTCCTTGGTACACTCGTGATGCTGCATACTTACTAGATATTGCCGCCGCCGAATTCATTCGCGTGGTTTTCTATTTAATATCTCTTTGAGTCGAGCTAAACTTCTGTCATAGGACTCAAAATTATCGTAAACAATTCGTAAAAATGCGTATTTCTACTGTCAATACCACTTTGGCTCTTCAAATATTATGTAAGTAATATAAGAATACTAACAATAATATTAAATGCTATAAATTATGGTCAACAATTTTTTTTCCAATTTTCTAAAAAATGTTCAAAAACTTTTTTTTTTAAATTCTAAATGGTGCAAATGGTATTTAAGGTCATTAATGACGGTGTAGATATATCATTTTATCAAACAAAACTTTTCACTAAATTTTTTGAGTACTCGTTGTGCCCTCCGACACCACTGCTCCCATATTATGCGTGTGCATGTAATATTGACACAGTGACATTTTATAGATGGATTACATACATCAGAGGCCATTCCAACATGCTTGAAGCGAAATCATATTTAAAAATAATAATGAAAATAATCCCCAATAAACTGCACACTGTAAATTTTACTTCCAATAGAGATACACAGTTTTTAACATAAAATTTTTATTCTCACATTGTTTTATCCCCGTGAATTTTTGGAGGTTAAACCAACATGGCGGACATTAAGTAAATTATTTGTTCTACTTGGTTGCTGTCTTACGCATCCGCATAAGAAATTAAGTATTACCATTTCCTATATCAGCATACCTATGCACGCGACCAGTTTTGAGCAGTTGTGAATCAGTAGGTTCGAATACATGGATTAAATCCTTGTGCATACGACCTATGCTCAATGCCTAATTGTTATGTATGAATTGCGAACTCACCTTTAAGCACGAAATAATTTTTTTTTGGTTGTTCTCTTTTTCCTTGTAATTGTTTTTCCAAATTTCTTGCGTTAACGGTACGATGCACCGAAGGAGTGATGAGTGCAATAAGGATGAAAGTGCAATTACTTAGGTACGGTAAGAGAGCCGTAGTGACGCGAGGAGTGGAGTAACTGGCCGGTATGCGGCGGTGGTAAAGGTGAACAAGTGAGCGCGGCAGGGTTTCTCCAACCCCGAGGCGAGTAAGTAGTAGGACAACACCAGTTCTGGACCACTTTCCCGCCCGAGCGCTGCCCAGCGGCCGCGCCTCCAGACAACCGCACTATGACGTCATACACCACTACTGGATGTACCCGTACATACAGGGGTTAAGAATCCACGTATCCTCTATACAGCGTGCGATTAAAACATTAATATATTTCAGTCAGTTTCGCTGTTTGCCTACTACTTATCTGACACTTCCTGAACTGTTTTAAGCCAATCACCAACAATTAAAATACTATTACAGTACACTTCTCGATGAACCACTGAATCAGCAAACAGCAACCACCTAATGAGTGGAAAGTATAGGTAATTTGAGTATACATATATGTAGGAACCTCTATTCTTGGTGAAAATATATTTCTTACAAGTTTGTTTCAGCCTCTCATGTGCACTTCTGCAACTCCGCTTCACGATTAGCGATTGGCTGTTTTTAACTGTTGCCGTGTCTTAACCTTGAACTGCAAATCACAGATGTGTGGTATCGCATTAACATTTTTCTAAATGTTGCAATCAAATGAGAAATGTCTTTCCCCAAAGACAAGCTGCTCATTACAATGAAGTAAAACTGCAAAGGTGCACATAAGACATTGCAGATGTAGAAATGGCGGTGTCTCTCCAGATGTGTGAGATGTGTCGTGTATATATCAGAGGTCAGTGAACTAGGAGTTTTTCCTGTTCCTACTCACAGTTATCCTTACAACAACTTTGCTCGGGGTTTACCCCAGATGTCTCGCAAACTGACCTCGTCATTCGGAAATTCCATTCAGATCCGTAACAACCTTATCTAGTTTCAGTTTTCCGTTCTTTTCCAAAAATAATACAAAGTGAATGATCCTCGCTACAGAAAATGACTAATATGTTTACTGTTTTCCTGTCCTGAATTATGGGTTGTGTCTCAAACATCCACTGAACAAATTCATTGGGTAATAACGATGTCGCAGACTACTACAATTTCTCTCATATTAAAACTATAAATTAATTATTTTAATATATAAAAATGCTGAAATTTCACATAAAAATTTTAGAACCCCAAATATTTTAAATATAATTTTTTTGTGGTCTTGTACAAGATACATTGTAGCCTACAACGTTGTTGTACACTGTTAAAATTTTTCAGTTTGGTACGTCAGTCGGTTTTAGTGTTGTACCGTAGAATGCACATTTTGACTTTTACAAGGATTTACGAAAAGGGAGATAAAAAATTTCATAAGAGCAGAAGTTAGTCACAACTGAAGTCTAAAATCAGAAAAAAAATCTGGTACAAATATAAAAAGTAATGAAGGTGAACTATGCCCTGTCGAGGTCGCTTAGGAATGTGCAGAGCTTCAGTAACAAGAATATTTGAAAACTACTCACAGTGGGTAGGTAATGTCTGCCCAGGAATAGCCCTTAAAGTATGTTACACCTGTGTGTACCTGTTTCATGTCCTTCATGTATCTCCAAAATATACATTCAACCTGCCGGTAATTGCTCTAATTAGTCTTTTTTCGCAGTCGTTTTAGGTACGAAAATCCTAGCGCAAGATGTTTACATCTTCCATATTACGTCATCAAATGAAAGTGTCGCAACTGAATGTCGTATAGAGGAGAGTTGTCGGCGTGGAGATCACGCTAGATCATTGGCTTGCGCTTAGAGGCCTGGGTTAGGCATAATACACGTGTTTAATCGTCCTTACCGTGTGGACTTCTAGGCATCAGTGGCGAACACACGTGCACACAGGCCGCAATTTTAAGCGCTGACCTCAAGATCTGCACTCGTAATGCGAACATGAACCAGAGAAGACGATAACAGTCCGACACTCGACATGTGAATACTGGAATTTTTCCAAATTTACTCCTGATTCCAAATTTGGCAACATTTACTTCAAAATATTTCAATGGGATGTTAGTTAATAACGTCGCCTTTTATTACGCATAGAGTATTCCAAATATTAATTTGCAATCATGAAATAATTAAGCTAATTCGAAATTGTAGGTAATAATAATCTCTCACCTTGTAATTAAGACGATAGAACTGCTAGTACCAATTTAGTCCATAAATACGCGCCTGATTGAAATTTTTATGTTTCTATTAAGAGACACTACCCATAATTCTTCACATCCTTAATTTATTAAAAGAAAATGGATAACTGTAACAAAATATGTGACACAACCTCTTAAATGCCCTATTTTTTCTACTTTTTTTTCGGCGATATTAATTTTTTACACGTAGACAAGAGCAGATATCAAAAATATGTCAGACATTTTGGTTTAGAATCGTCTTCTCCACGTCGGCTGAATTTTCCAAGGCAGTAAATACTATGGTTGTATCTAGTCATGTAATTAACAAAATTCTGGTTAATTTACGTTTTAGTCAAAATTTTGCAATTTCTTGTTCTGGAAAAAAATTAGCTTTCACGAAAGTAAAATCATTGTAAATAAAACGGCCGGACAGGTTCTTGATATCTGCTCTTGTTTAAGAATAAATGAAATAACTATCGCAACGGAATGTGGCCTTAAGTAAGGTTCTTCCTCTTTATTCATATCATTACACTGCATCACTGCAGCACTTGAAGAAATAACCTGATATGTTGGGCTGATGTGTCTGTTGTGTGGCAGGTGACGGAGAAAGTAGGTATAGTAAGCTGATATCCTAGCGAGGAGCAGTAAGACATTAGTTTCAACTGGTTCATGCCTGACTTAGCAGTCTTCCAAGTCCTCACCAACATCTCCTTTCTCTTCCTTGTTGTCATTACTCGCGCTCTGCTCGACCTCATTACTTGCTCTCAGAGCGAGCGACGCTCAACTAACATTTATAAATACATGTTTGTTTGTTCGTCTCCTATGCATTCCTGTATCATTTATCCGAGACTGAAATGACACTTTGTTAAGTTGTGCGTGTGCCCGCGAATGTTTGTGCCAAAAAAACTTCTAGGGGGGAGGGAGGTGTACAAGATCAGAATGGGTACACTAAAAAAATTAAAAAAAAAAATTAGAAGAATGGGTACAGCAATTCACGCATAGTGTAATACATGAACATGTGTTTTAGTATCTTCTTGCTTACTAATTTGACGCATAAAACAAAAATTAAATTTTTATTTTAAGAGATTTAAATATATTATTTTGTAGTAGTACGTTTTGCCAGCTTTATAAGTTGTAAAAATAAAAAAAGTAAAGAAGGCCATTTATGGTTCAAGTGTGGTATAAATATGCTTCACCTTTCTTTTGGAGTAAGATGTGGGTACAGTTTAGCAATGTACTAGTACATTAGTTACATATATCACTCGCTAAGAATATAAAATTATTTAGAGTAATCGCATACGCGCAGCGTCGCTGATACCAGGTTTCGACAATTCGTAATTACATGATGAGCAAAACTAGTACGAACATGTAGTTTATTTTCAGTTACAATCGTCAAGCGGTTTTTACCTTCATGTAAGTTTAATAAACTTCCTCGGCGTTCAATAGAATTTTTCCACAACATTGTTTACAATTCAAATGTTTCCCTGTCACCAGCCAACCACAAGCACAGACACCGTTCCTTCGACCTATCATAACACGACTAACTACTCAAGACCAAGGAGACAAGGGAGAAGCGCATAAACTATTTATCCTATGGAGAATTAACTTGACAGAGTATGAGGGAGGCGTGGAAGAACCAATTACAAATCCGCCAGGAGATTTTCCCGCTCATAGAACGGGAGTGGAATCACACTGATACGAAGACACGCGAGTATTTAACTTCACGTGTATGATGGAACCTAGCTTGTGTGACCAGCTAACAACAATTTGAACAGAGAGTTGAGATGTAAGATATTGTAGTGTAATATTAGACCAAAAACAAAGCAAACCCGAGCATTTGAAATAACAAACCGGGGCCACAGAGGAAATGTCCAGTGGTATTCAACTACCTTGTCACTTTATATTTGGCTGCACGGCTATGGTGAGCCCTGGCCGTCAGTGACTGAGCGGGGGAGTGGAGTCTTCCGCAGTGTAAGATCTGTAAGTTGTCTCCTGCTAAGCCTTCAGGATCAGGTACAGGAGGGCGGTCCTGTCACTCTAGCGCAAGACAACTTGTACGTGCCCTGGCAGTATTGTGGTGAGGTTATGTTGGCCAACATGTGCGTGCGTGATCATCTTCACGTCTCAACCACTCTCTATAGCCTCCAGCTGTTGACCAAGGACGCCGCGTCTACCACACTAGCCTTGCTCTTATTGCACCCTTTCACACGCAATACTCTCGCACATCAACAATTACATTCACTTTACATTACTCAGTAAGCAATACAATGATATCAACTGTGTACAAATAAGAACTGGTGAATATTGTTGTCGCGAGGCGGCTTGAGTTCAGTCTGTAGGCCTATACAGTATGTGTTGATATAGTTTTTCTATTGTTTTTTTAATTTTTTCGTTTTGTTTATGAGATGATATAATGCACTTGTAATTTTTTTGTGATCCACATTTAAACTTGAATTTTTCTTTGTGTGATTTTTCGTTCTTGAGTTTCAGCTTCACTGACGGTGTGGCCGTGGGATTTAGTTGTTCTCGCAGCGTGCTGTTCTTCTGGAATATTTACTGTTTTGTAGTGACGTAGTTTTGCACTAACTGCTTATGACTCTTATTGTAGTGGTTACATGCGAGTCCTTAGGCTCTATCTTGGTTTGCGGTTGAGTTTGGTCTTGATGGCTGGATAATTTCTCCCAGGTATTTAAAGTTTGCTGCTTGCTCTATTTTTTTTTTATATTTTTTCTAGTGACAATTTTTATTTTGGGAAACCGTTCTAAGAATTTTGTATCCTCGAATGAGTTACACATTCCAGTTTTCTTTGGACTATAACTTGTAATTATTCCAAAGTTTCTAAAGCTTCTTATCTCATATTGCTAACGATTGCTGTACCATATGAAAAGACCACCATTTTTATCCTGTTTTTATTTTGACGCCCAATTGAATTCTTTCAGTAAAATTTTCTTGTTCCCTAATAACGTTTTCTAATACTCTGTTGTCAGTTATTGTGAGAGTCCATCCCCCTGTCGCACACCTGTTTTATGTGGAATGATTCAAATAGTTTACCCTTAAATTTAGTTTTTGAAGTAGTTTCTGTGTTTGTTTGGTGATTCCTTTCGTGTGTATATGTACGTATGTATGTATATATTTGACAAAAGTTTTGAAATGTAAGATATCTGGCTCGCGGTATTACTGCAGGTAGAAAGCATCTACAAGACATTCGGTACTGCAATTATTTTATAACGTTTCAGCAAAGATACGATGTGTTTTTCGGTCCTAGGGATATGCCTTTTTAAAATTCTAAGCCAAGATAAGCATATCAAATATAAAACGCCGCAAAACACTAACTTTTAGCAATTAAAAAAATATTATTTTAACGAAATAAATTAGGACATGAAATGTGTCTGCACGCATATAACGTTCTTTGAATGCTGTTCCTAAGCAGACATATTCCACATACGTTGAGTAATTTTCCAGTCAACTTTTGTCTGGCGAAGCTAGAGTCATTTGTATTGACTTTTTTCTTTAATTTTGTGACATTAAGTCAAATCAAATATGACAACATTTAGTTTAAAACACAATTATTTATATTTGAACATTAAATATGGTTTCACGCAAATTATATTATTATCCTATTTAAATATAATATTTTAGAATACTCCTTCCTCGGTGTAGTAGGAACCTCTCTTTAGTATCTACGTTGACTCTTCGTTATTTTTCAATCAAGGTTTCTCCTTAATTTTCTTCAGATTTCACTATGAATGTTAAATTAACTCATCGCAAACAACATTATTAATTTTAATGAAATTTTTTAATGCATACTGGTTGCTGTGAGGATCAACATGATGATATGCCTAGCACTATTAGAAGTGGTAATTGTTTATTGTAACATTTTAAATCTCATAATAATCAAAATAATTTTTTTGTAAATTTTGTTGCTTCTTTTTTACACTTTCCTCACGCAACTACGTGAAAGTCTATCACAAAATAATAAAATATTTAGAAGTTACAGAAAATAAATTTGCATTTGAACACTTTTAATGCACTACAATTAAATATAACGAGATTATTGGAAACAGTTGACTTCCTACAAAACAATGTTAGCACCTAGTTGCAAGCTATCTTCTACACATACACGAGAATGTGGTATAGGCGGTCCGTGATAGACTGAGAACTTGTGAGTGAAATAAATATTTGACGAGATAACTCACTGGCCGTCACTACATATAATCTGACTGCAAATATAAATCAATGCTACTCCCGGTAGTTTTACAGTGATTTTATATATATATATATATATATATATATATATATATATATATATATATATATATATATATACACACACACACACACACACACACACACACACACACACACACATATATATATATATATATATATATATATATGAAATAATTTTCATATCAAAGAGTTCCTACATTGTTTTGTTTGTAATTAATGTTTTTGGTAGCAAACCTCACAGTTTTCCAAATTTTGGCACCCAAAGTATCATCAGTTTTGTTACTAAAATAAGTTAAAATCAAGCAAAATATTATTTTGCGAACGAACGGTGCATTATATTACATCGTATGGCTGTCCTTAATCTTGCATTTTTTTAAAAAATTCAGTTTAAAGAGTTTTTGCTGCAATGTAAAAAAGAATCTATCTAGTATGGCCTTAAGCAAGGCTTTAAAAACACTCACTTTAACGAACCACGTATATATATACACGCGAGTGGATACAATACACGCCGTTCACCAGGTTGTGTAACTCCGTCAAGGTTCAGCAAACACACAGCAGTTGGCTACCCTGTGCAGTGTTACCAAGGTAGGCGGGTTGTTTCCCTGAGCTGTGGATCCCAGTGGTGTGTAGCGAGCAGTTACAAGGTAATCTGGTGAGTGCTCGGTACTATACGGGGTGTTTGATTTTTACAAGTAGAAACTAGAAGAGGGCAATGTAAGAAGCAAATAATCCCAGTAAACAAAGTCCGGTAAATAATGGTTTCCCAAATGCGATGTATTACTACTGACGTCATGAACATTTTATACCAGAGTTCACGAGGATCCAAACTGCAGATATGCACTTGAGGGCTGTATTCGCTGAGTGTACACTTGGTGGTTCTGCCTCATCTGCATTCTCATTAGCACGTCTGTACAAGTGGATGTCAAACATTTGTTCATTAGGAAATGTGTGTGGAGACATGGCAAACACTTCAAATGTTAGAAACACACACTACGTTTACTGCTCACTGTGGGAAGTGGTAGTTGGAACATAACGCAACAGTGTTGTAACATTGGCATAACTGAACCTGTGCGTACGTCCGTTAGTTTCCCGCCCTGTATTTATCAGAATTACTTGCTTGTTTCACTGTATACAACTCATTTTAACCTACAATAGTCAAACATTGTGTGTAATTACCTCGGACCTAGTAACAACTCTAAAACTGTGTCTAACAGAACGTAATGCGGTCACAAACGAGTTAGCTACAATACACTTACTAAACACGTGGAGTGTGACGTCTTCTACACAACTACTCTATGTCTGAGAGGCTGACATGTACACCAAAGTAGGAAACAAACACACCATAGATTGTAACACTTCACTTATGAATCCCTCGGTGTTGAACGACATGATAGGAGGTCTTGAGAAGAAGGTGCCGTGTTACAGCTAGAGCAGCCCATTTTATTCGAAAAGATGTCTGTGCGTGATGCATTCCCACATATGCTAACTGCAGCTCTGCTTTAGATGTTCCTCACGATATTTCTTGACAGCTCGTTCATATCTGACATTGTCTAACATTTCTCTGGTCTGCCGTGGTAAGCGCTTCTCAACAATAATTACAAGTTTCCTTTCACAGTGTACAATACTCTATAATGTTGCGACAGTAGTAAATAACAACACATAAATGTTTGTGTCCAATGAAATAACAGACTGAGTTCTGGTGTGTACAGAGCTATTAAATACAGTCTGTGAACAAATAATAACGAGAATATTTCATGTCTTTACCAACTGTTAGGGACAGAAATATTGAGCGAGTTTGTTTCTTGACAAGCCAGACTCCAAGCACTTGGCCATGACTTTTACAATTAGATCCCAGTTAATTGGACTCGCCGTGGATACATTTGATCCGTTAACAAACCTGTAAGTAAACAGGAACTGACTCCATACTACCTGGTCTGAAGTGAAACTAGTTGCTTACTGTAGAAGCAGCCAATACACAGATACCTGTTGATTGACAACACGCTGTATAGAGAAGTCTATCTAGACTTCAAGTCATACAACTTGTGACATTTTCCCGTCTCTTGCAACTAGTCATGTGTCTTTTGTGCAAGAAAGGGGATGACTTGGTCGTAAACTGCGCGAGAAAACACCTGAACTCATGGAGTTAGGTCGTTGTCCTACGACAAACTGACCACATAGTCGTTAGTAACCCAGAACATTCCCTCGTCATACCTCCGCCACCCTCGACGTTTATTATTTAATAGTGTTTATCAACATGGCGAACCACTACCATCCGCGTAAAAGCGGCCTATGTCCGTGACTTCACGTACGTCACAACGTGCCAAACCCGTATATTCCTAACTACATGGCGCAAAGACAGTTCCTACGACTAGACCAATCGGAATTGTCTTACTTCGACAGTGAACGGCTGTGATTCGAATGCAGATTTCTTCATATCGTAGCAGGTAAATGTAACCAATCCCGGATAGAAGCCTGAGATACTATACATACAACTACAACTTGTTGTTGAATCATTGCGCGGGAAATGAGAGATCGTAACTATAGACTTTCATTTTAAATTCAGTCTGAATGTATTATGAACAGGAACAATTCCGCTGAGTCGTTTCAAGTGATACAACTGATAGTTTTATTTTACATTGTATTAGCAGTACTTTTGTTGTTGAACCTGTGTTGGATAGCGAAGAGCAAGTTACAACAAACATTCAACTAGAGCTTGAAGCTGTGAAGCTGCAGTAGAACTTACAAGATAACAACGCCGTAACTCACCAAAATAGTAATGTACAATTCTAACTATAACATTACTAATAAAGTTCTTAGATGTATGTTACTTAAATTATTATTTTACTGTTCTGATTTTAACTGAAAGCCTGTATAGATAGAGCCACAATTTTGATTGGATTTCATTGCCTTATGCAGCTCTGCTTGACGGCCAGTCATTGGCTGTTTTATTACTAACTTGTCTAGGTTTTATACTGGCAAATTATAGACGTATGGTGTCGTAATGAGCTTGTTATTCTGGTTGGTGGTTCTGAACAAAGACACGCAGCCAATAACCATGAAGCAAAGCTGCCAATATGCATGTAAGACGTTGAAACTAAATGTTACAGAAATATTCTGCCCACAAAATCATGGCTCTGCCGTTAAGATGAAGTCAACGAGTGTAGTGTTAACTGACTTGTGCCGCGCTGTTGTTGTAGGATAATAGGTGGACAGTGAGGGTAAAGTATTGACAAGTGTGTTTTAGCGGACAGTGCAGTGAATGTGGCAGTGTTAGCAGCGACCTTGATAGCAGTATTGTTAGCAGCTGGTCCAGGCTCGTGTAATGTCCAGGTAGTATCTGACTGGCAGCTCCGACCTGGCTGATCATATCTACATCTCCGCCCAGCCTCTAGGGTACATGTAGCCTTGTTCAGAGGACCATAGCATGCTTCGCGTTGCAGCTATAATCTAGCTCACACTTTAAGTAACTTACTTATTTTAACACTCCAATAACCAGTTTGACATGAACATAGTTCTCAGCTGAACCCAGCCTAGTTCACCTGAACAACTGTTAGGTATAAAACCATCTCCCTTATTTCCTTAAGAGCCCCTGCAAATATGCATATTTCCCCACAGAGAATAAGGTTTGGTAGAGTCAGCCGTATAAATGTTCGTATACGGCGGAACAACCGTGTAAACTTTCAATCAACCAAACACATGGTTGCCTGGCTGATTTTGTACCTCAACAGGAGGGTTTAGTCCCGTTAAACATAAATTTTGTTAGACCAACAAAATAATTTGTTAAGCTTTGCACAGATTGTCTAACTAACAAAAATTTTGTCGGGTAAAATAAATTTTTGTTCCATCATATACAAACTTACGTATGGTTAACTGTAGCAAACCTTTTTCTTTGTGTTACCTTAATATTTAATGTAAGTTTTATAATTAACCTTTAAAAAAGGTTGACGAAATGTATAAATCTTAACTCATTTAACAGTTTCTTTTTACTTCCTTATAACGGAAGCGTAAAAGTGTTGGATAAGAACAGTTAAATGCAATTTTGAAGGTAAGAATATATTTATTTCATTCGTTTCTGCTATTTACTCCTGAATGTTAGATTTTATTGTAAAATAGTTTTAGTGCATGAAAATAAAAGTGTTTCTAAAATCAGTGAGCGTAGACATAGCACACAACACACAGTAAAGTCCAGTATAGTTGCTGCTACATGATACACCTTAGACCTAGACTACACGCAAGGTAGCTAAGCACTGCACGTTGTAGACAAGCCAGGCTGCGTGCCCAGAAATATATTGTACACACTGGTCACGATCAAATAAGCACTTTTCAAGCTTTGTTTCACCTGTTCAGTGGGTCTGTTTATTTCCGACAGTGAGTAGGTAATATGCATATATCAATATAAGCATATTAGACAATGTGCAGTCGTAACCGTAATAAATAGTTAGCGTATATGACCTCAGTATACGTATGCTAAAAAAATATCGTTATTATTCTAGACATGTTATTGGAAAGTGGGCAGACTGTGATTTGATATTTCTTGTGGAACATTGCGGGCTTGGGTTAGTTTTGTGTTTTGAAATTTCTGTCGGTTTTAGTGAGCATGAATTCGTTGACTACAAGTTTTTAACACGCACTTGTCGTGTGATATTCCTTAGAACGTGGGGAACATAAGGATGATTAGCTTTATTCTCCATCGTGACGGCAACCGGAAATATCAACAACTAATATTGACGTTCATTCCTTGTGCAGCTCAACTAGCGGCGGAAACTGTTCCTTGTTAAACTAACAACACTCAGTTTTCTTACACCTTCGGCCCTTCCATTACCAACATAGACATTTTAAACCTGAATTACTGGCTACAATCAGTGTTAGTCACTGAAGCTCCAGCAAACAGTCGGTTTCTGACTAATGAACCTGCAGAATTTAGTCAAAGTTAGTAAACAGGCAGGTGCAATTCACAGATAATAAGTGGGAATCACTTTAAAATCAGTCAATAAGTGCGGTTTCACTAACTTCAATTGCTCATTTGTAAAACAAAAGCACTGGAATTTCAGCGAAATGATACATTTCTCTCTGATTCAAGTTTGCAACGTTCAGAATGAAAGACGATATTTAAATTGAAACAGAGCACTCACGCCTTGGTACGTTGACCTGGGTGGAAGACGGACCCGAGATGGAGCGATACGTCACGTGTGTCGAGCCACCAATGACTTGCTGGCCGGTTTTCCTACCCGCGACAAACCGGTTCTCCTCCAGCGGCGAAAATGTCACCGGTTTGGACCTCACTGTGACCGGCACGCGCACGTTCTTCAGAACCTGCTAGAAGTCTTCCAGAGAAATTCTCTGGCTTCACTTTGATCTCGACAAGACCAAGAGGAAAAGTTGTTGTCGAGGATCCCATCAGGGCTGTAGCTGCTGTATGTTGAGATATACAAAACACACATCTACAAGGATGATACCAGCCCTGCATCACGAGCGACATTGCCTCTCCGCGCGAAATATATAACTTACACGAATACTTTTTACCAAAATACGTGTAACCTACACGTTTATTGGTGGAAAGTCAGTGGCGGCGGCGTATAATTTGCGTATATATTTACGAAAACTAAATACTATTACATCGTTACTTCATGTCTCACGCTTTCTTAAGGCTCAGCATAAGCCACCATATTGAATTATTTCATTTTTCGCTCTTATGCAATTCTGAGAAGAAAAATGTGACATTTGTTAATATAATATCAATTCCATTGACCTTGCGCTACAATAAAAACATCACAGTTGAATTTTTAACATATATTTAAGCCGTAATTAGTCGAGCAATTTTTTTTATATTCTTAATTTGCTCGGCTGATTACAGCTTAAATATACGTTGAAAGTTCAACTGCGATGTTTTTATTGTAGCGCAAGGTAAATATAACTTATATTTTAGTAACAAATGTCACATTTTTCTTCTCAGGATTTCATAAGAGCGAAAAATGAAATAATTCAATATGGCGGCTTATGACGAGCCTTAAGGTGGCCGCCTGGCCAAGCCACCGAGCTGTGTGTGTAAATGCTGTCCGCTAGGGATTACATTCCCAGAACATTGCACGTATGTACACTCATTTCAGGTCTTTGAGTAATACTCACAACTAATATTACGCAATCGGATATTACGACTTTGTGTCTGTTTTTATATTCCTTTTTATATATCGATACCTCGGTGTAATATATATATATATATAAGTATTAGCGCTTGAGGTTTAACTTAACCTCTATTATTGTGACGTCACAAAGGGATAGGGTCAGCAGTGTATGTCTGTGGGAAGATAACACGCCAGTTAGTATCTTGCACCTAGAGGCTAGTGTGAGGTGTGATGTACGTTCTGTACGGTTCAATTCCTTCCTAATATGTTTGTCTACTAAAAGAAAACGCTCTTCTAACTATGAAGATATTCCTTTAAAATAAAATTTTCCTAATAATGGCTACAACTCGGTAGAGTGTAAAATACCAACCTAACTTCTATTAAATTGATTTTACGACATACTATTCACAAACCCATGATAACCGCTTGGACTGCAAGTAGTAATGAACGCGACAATCAAGAGCTGCATGTATGTATAAAGGTGCGAATATTATTGAGGAGCGCTACACCCTCGCCTGTATGGCCTCGAGCTAGTGGAAAGCCAGACTATAGCTCGACATAACTGTGAGGACTGATAGAAGCTGGCACGCGCCTGAGAGAAGAGCCGTTACTTGCTGTATATCCGCTCTCTCTCCTCCTGGAGAAGTTTAGCGGCGGGGGAGGAGAAGTGTTGCGGGTTTCTCCAGGCAGCCTCAAGGCCGCCGTACTGCTGGAGTGTCCAGCTGGAGCCACGCCGCGGTTCAAGGCCGCTATCTACCCCTCCACCCAGCCCTGCCCGGGGCGCCCGCCTTCACCGCGGGGTTGTCCCTCGACCTGTTCCTGACGTTATTAATACCTCAAGGTCACAGCCGTCTCACGAACCTCTACACGTCTGCCGTATATACTACATACTCCACTCCACATGCTGCTTACCACGCTCTTCATTGTCTGCAGTGTGTTCGTAAATACGTTTCCTTAGGGTTGGTTCACAATTAAAAACATAAGTACAGAACAAATAACATAACAGTGGGACAGCAAACCTTGTGCAAAATTATTTCACAATTGGATTCTTCCTGTAATATTTAGCTAATGACATTTTTAAAAGAATCTGAAATATTAATTGCTGTATAGAAGACAATCGAAGGACTTGAAACATATTTGAAGTGAAGTCGTGTTTTAGGATAATAGGATACATAGAAACAAATTCCCAAATAAACTGCAGAGTGTAAAACATTATTCACAAAATAGAAACATGGTTTCCAAAATTTAAATTTCATATTTTAGGTTTGTTTTGTCCTCGTGTATTTTAGGAGGTTAAACCAACATGACGGACATTCAATAATCCGTTGCTGTGATTGGTTGCTGTCCTATGCGTACTCACAAGAATTGAAATATTACCATTTCCAATGTCAGCATCTCTATGCACACAACCACTTTCTTGCAGTTGTGAATCAGTAGGTGAGAAAACATGCAGATTAGTTCTTGTGAAAACAACCTGTGTATGTTCTATGCTTACCCAGATAGCATGTAAGCTTGCGGCATGCCTGCAATTGACTTGATTTAGGCTTGCCATTACAAGCCCTACTTGGTAAGTTTTATTCAAGCTTGAGTCAAGCCTATTTTTACAGTTGTATCCTGCCTTGTACGAGGCAAGCTTGCTGCAGGCTTGTAGTGTGGAGACTAGTTAGCTTGATTCAACCTTGATTCAAGCTTATGGCTTGACATGACAAGCTTGTTGCAAGCTTGCAGACTTGTCATTGCAAGCTTGATCCAAGCTGAATCAAGCTTATTTATCTATCAGGGTACTGTTATGTTATCAGTTGTGAACCCACCTTTACGAAACTATTTCGCGTGTGCCCATTGTGCCAACGTTTGAAAACATACCACATTCCTTACAAGGACACCAACGCAATGCAATATTTGAACATGCGTTACGTCTGGTGGCACAGTAGTGGAATTAAATATGCACGCATAGGAGTGCAAGAAGAACCACGATGAGTAAAAACAGATGTAAATAAGCACATATTAAAAACTTCGGCACAAGTACATTTGCTTGTTTGTGCACGGGCAGCAAAAAATCTTGGTGTTTTGTTCAGTTCCAACTGAGACCAGATGAGTAAGAGAAGATCCGTGTAACTTAAGGCGGTTACAACTGAAAACTTTAGCATTTGATTTTATGATAGTTTTCAGCACATGGCTAGGCATGACGCAATGGCGTCGCCAAGGCCTTTGTCAAGCCACCTTGACTGAATGTTTCCGATCAGCTGAAAACCTAAAGTCAAAGTCATGGTAACAGTTCGCAAATTACAAGCTGATTATGTATGTTATTAGGAAAAATGTTTATTTCCGTGTATGGTTTTATTCTCCAGTATTACGATTACAAGAAGAATGTAACAGACGTTCCTTAAATGTCCTTGAAGAACCTTGTAAATAGCGTTAGAGAATTATTCGTTAAATGAACTCTAAGTTTCGTCAATAGATGGCGTTGCTTCTGTTATGCAAAATATTATGATAAATTGAAAATATTCTAATAACTGAGCAATATTTGGGTGTATGTTTTTATGGCAAATACAATGATTTGTATCACAATATTTACGTTTCAAACACAGATTATCAATCGTTTTTCATCTGTCGTTACTTTGACTTTACCTTTGTACTGTGTGTTGACAAAATACTTACAGTAACAGTCAAATGTTGTTTTCAATAGTGTAGGCCATTACTCTACTCCTGCACAGCGTTGTGGCGGTGCAAACATCAGGTTTCACGTACCTCAAGCCTTCCTTTCCACTTGTCAGTACAGGCATTTGTGTGCGTGTGTGTTTGTGCTATTGTCATAATTTCTTTTCTTAGTGAAATCAACAGATTTTTGTTCAGCGTTTGAATTCGAGCTTAACAGCAGTGGTGAAGGTTAATATGACCTACCGGGTTGGATCCGCCGAGACTTAAACCCGGTTCACGTACCCGCGACTTCATATAATTTTTACCCTTCTGTGTAATGTAATATCATGTTAAGTTTTTATACAACTATAGCGTGCAAGTAATTTTTTATACGTTACAAACATAAGTGTTTCCTTCTTATTCCCTAATTTAAAGTTAATACGTGTCTGTATAAGTAAACAAGCATTACTACGCTTTAAACACTAATTACATCTGATAAACATTCACAAATAATGGAGATATAATCAATGCAATATTTCTAGCAAGGATTAAAATATTCAAAATTGATGAAAATTTTTTTATGTTTGCGAATTCTGCAATTTTTAGGAGCATAAATCACATCAGTGCTTTAAGAATTAAGTTACCTTATATAGCAAATTGTGAGTTTTGTTTTGAAATTTTTTACCACAAGAAGACGGGGATTAAAATTATATTTAAGAAACTTATTTTAATTTCTTGGATCCATGGGTTACTGTACTTGCTTTACGACCATGACGTCACTTCTGCAGGTAACACCGTCTTGTAAGATATCTACTTTAAATTTTATTTCGGCGGAGACATTTTCAGTTTAGAACCTTTGTCGACTTTAAATGTCATATTAAATGTTCAGATAGAGTGAAGTTTGTAGCATGACTATGTAGTTTTTTCCTTCTGCACCAAATTGCTGTTTACAAATAATACGCAATAGTTTGTTAAATTAGTCCAGGTATTCTTATAGCGGGTATTTTCTCTAATCCTCGACAACATATTAAAATATTTGGTTATCAAAATATTATTCATGTAGTATATTTAAATGGAAGTATTATTTCTTCGTGTGGTTAAGCATGTGATTATTACTATTTTTATTATCGGAGCGAAACTGGTAAATTTTCAAAGTAAACCAAGTATGTGTCGATGACTGGGCAGCGCAGAAAGTTGTAACTGGTGTTATTTTGAGCCGAGAGCAAGTGCTTACATAACTACTGCAGAACGTTCATAAGTATGTTGAAACCACGCCTGACCCAATGTAGCCGCGGTGCACCACTGGATGCCCCTTGAATATTCAATGCAGGCAGCCCGCCAAACATACTCGTTGTGCAGATAGCGCGTACGTGCAGGAGGCAATAGTTCGAGACACACATAATTTGCTCTCCTTTGTCAACGCTTGATGCACATTTGTACGGTTACCAATACTTTTTTTACAAGAAGTTGTCTTTCATAATGTGTACCGCAATACTGGCACGGCAAAGCGTGAATAATAACGGTGAGGTTTTTTTTTAGTACGGTTACGACCCAACGATATTTTAACTGGGGTAAGTAAGTTGTAAAAATTGGTGCGTTTAGTATAACTTATGAAGTGCGTCGCAGTGCATTTGAAGTAATTGGTTTAAAAATAACAAACATTACTGACCAGTTTTATATATATATATATATATATATATATATATATAAAACACAGTATAGTCCATAATTGATCCTTCTGCATACGTAACAACATCTTCTGTGTCCTTCATAATTCCAAATATACTGACTATACCGGATGTCTAGGAACAATTACATAATTAGCGCACTATGACAATCCTGGTCTGAACCGGAGATGATATTGTTAGTGGCAAAATGTTGAACGATGACAATATATATGCACATGTGGTAACATAGCATTGTAGTTAGTGCCTTCTTGCGCTCCACAGGAATCTTACTTATATCACTACTACTGTTCTGACCTGTATATTAAGTGTGCAGAAGATAAGATACTGAGCAGTCCAAACATGATTCTACCCTAACTTGACGTAACATACATAACATAATACCTAGACGTAGAGCGCAAGATGGACTTTCTACGTGGTGTGCACATCGTGCGCGTAAAACGACGTGCAATAATTTGTCACTAGCATTTTAGCCCAGTATTCGCATGGTGTGTTTATCATAGGGTAAGCTAATTACACAGAGGCATGATACAGTAGAGCAATGTGTTTACTAAGATCTCTCTACAAGTCTTATACCTAAATGTTCCACAGATAGACGTTAGTGAAGAACGCCCGGCTGGAAAGTGTGACTTGACACTTGATGTGTATGCAACCCTCACCTTTATTGTTTCCTTGTCTTCTTCTGTGCCTCTGACGCGATAACAACTTCTATTTTGTCAGTTAGTTGCTTTGTTTTGTTTTATACTGGCAAGGCTACGAGATATAGAGAGCAACATGTCGCGTATTGGCATTTATATATTATACAACAGCTCATGTGTTAAACTATATTTGTGATGTTTCGTACATTTCATTTGGAACTCGTTTTTATACATTTCTGGTATTCCTGATACTGAGCTGCCATTATGAAAAACTATGTTGTACGTTCAACGACATTCTTCTATCAAACATGTCGCAAAAACCGTATGTAATGAAAGATGATTCTGCAATGGAATTAGCGGTCAACTGTGCCATTAATTTAATACGAATATGGCTTAAATTCGCAATTAATGAAACAGTGAAATAAGCAAGCAAAAGAATCAAGTCGATATAGTTGAAAAGTAAGGACTCGATATGTAACAGGACTAGTAACCGATGCAGTGGTTTCTACCGACTTGAACAAATATATATCGAGCAGTTCCATAACGTCCTGTCGACTTGCACCATACACCGGCGTGGTAGGTCGCAAATATGTTGACAGAAGATTGAGACAAGAAAATTGTGTTTCGAGGCTATCCCAAATGTACGAATACAAGAAGGCAGAGGCACAGAATATTTAGGAATACAGAAGAGAAATGACCGGTAGGACGGCAAACTCAGTCACACATGCCAGCAAAATGTCTTCACTGGCCAGCAACATGGAGGAGACACCTACCGCCAACCAGAGTATGGTGGCTGCCCTGCTAGCTGGCAGCCGGGCCAATAGGAAACGTGTAGTAACATACAGGAGCCAAACATACACGGGGCTGGTATCAACAACCTCGGCCAGTCAATATGAGGCCAAGCTCGCCTGTATCAAATGAGCCGCCACGTCATTGCACGTCTGTATTACTGACTAGTCTGTGGCAGAGCTAAATCGAGGCGTTCGCCGTAAAAGAAACACGTACGTCTACGCATTTTTTTAAAAAGGAGAAACTATTTCCTGTTTAGCCACGTTGTCAAGTATACGCGGTGACGTTTTCAACTTAATATCAGAAATAGTAACGTTCCAACATCCGTTTGAAATCAGCAGTGAAACAACATGAGAATAGGTACATATTTTTATGATTGACTACATAACATCTGTATTTATATTTCTTGTAACTTGGTTATGTGTATCCAAGTTGGTTTTTATTTTACATCATATTCTAGCCAATTATTTAGGACAGGTTAATGGTTAACAATATAACTAATTAACAAAACCATTCAAGTGTATTTTTAAGCAATTCTTGCAATGTTGTAAGTTGGTAACCAAACAAATTTGTTGGCCATACGCCATTGCATAAAATAGTGTGTCACAGCAAACACAAGAGAATATACGTAGAGAAACAGACAAACAGCCAAAGGGATTCTGCAAACACAAGAGAATATACGCAGATAAACAGACATGTAAACAGCCAAAATAATTGTGTTGACAACTGGTAACACATGCAGATAAACAGACAAACAGCCAACGAAATCCGTTTGGCTTATTACTTGTCTGTTTGTATGTATTCTCTGGTTTTCTGTGGCACATCATTTACTGCAATGGCGTATGTCCAGAATACTTATTTGACTAGTTGTTAGTCTAATGATACGTCTAATTTTCCCCACATTGACTGTTCCGCTAATGTACTCTTCTTACATACACGGCCACAATTAGCGTTCTTCTCGCAGCACGTCACGTGAGTGAAAGTAGCATAGCGAGTGTATCTGCGATGTTTCGTAAGAAGCTGCAGACGACGAGGGCGGCGTGTGAAGTATATCGCTCGGTCTTAGCTGCGACGAGCCAATAAAGCAGTGTTTTTATACGCTACAGCGGGAATATAAGGAAATAACATCAGTGGTGGAGGAGAGTGTGACGTCACGGCAGGCAGCTTTCACTGTGCGGTACAGCACTGGACAGTAGCAACTACACACCTGCCAGTGTTATGTAAGCTGCGAGACTGTGGTGCAAGCTGCTACCAGAAGTGTCCGCCCCTCGTTGTTGTTGTGCTCGCCTACTGACGTCACAAACAAGGGTGGCTGCGGCATACCTTCACAGCACGGCGAGGCTCCTCATGTAGTCAGGAAGGCAGCAGTCTTAAGGACGTTCCAAAGTGAGAAAATCACAATTTTATGTTTGTATGAAACAGTGTTACTTTTGTAGACCTTTCTTGAGAGTACATAATCCTCTTGCAAAAATTAGCTGAGCCAGTTTTCCCATCATAGCACTTCAAAGTCAAAGTTTGCATGATGTCAGTTCATACGCCCCCTCCCCCCGAAAACCAATCAACGTAATGAAACGAAATAATTCACAGTAAAAGTACATGTCACTGTTTAGGGCTTTACGTGTATAGAAACCCTTTCAAAAGAGGTTTAGTGTTTTTAAAAAAATTTTGAAGGTCAGAATTTTTTGCTATTTTTTAATTTTTTTAATACAAAGTTTTTATTGGTTTTTAAATATGTTTAAAGCCCTAGTCAGTGATATATACATTCACACAGTGAATTGTTTCGTTAAATCGTGTTGATTAGTGTCCGGGTGGTGTATGAAGTCAAACCATGCAAATGTTCACTTTGAAATGTCACCATAGGAAAACTGGTTGAGCTATTTTTATTTTAATATTTTTTTTTGTAAAAGGATGATGTACTCCGAAGTAATGTCTACAAAACTAACGGTATTTCATACAAATATAAAACTATGAGCACGCCCTGAAGGTGGCCGCCATGTTGAAGAAGTTTGACGCGTCGAGACCTGCATGTGTGGAAGCTATAAGGACGACGCAGCACGCGCATCTAGCCTCATTCTCGCCTCTAGGAGCAAGTCGCTAACTGGCGTGTAGTCTTCTCACATACAACTAGCCTCTATGACACATTTATTTATTTATACACGATATAAATTCAGCACAACGGCCGGTTTACAATTTCTGTGTGCAAACACAATTACTAACGAAATACATACTTACAGAGGGAAAAAACATTGAAAAAAAAAGTAATAATTTTATAATGATTTAAATGTTTTTACACACATAACAGACTAAATATTTAAACACAAAATGATAAATGTACAGAGAAAAATAATTACTCGCAATCACATATCATTACTTTCAGCCACTGTAATAATTATTTTCTTAGTTACACCAATATGTAAGTTGTATATGAGTAAGTCAGTGATGACTCTCATTTAATGACGTTGTATTAAATATGTACTGTACACGCCTATACCCTTTGAATAGCTTCTGCGCCATTATATTCATACCTATAACGGACCGAAAAAAACACACATTTGCGCTAGAAAATACGCTTTAATTAGTAGCAAATGAACTTGAAATGGGTACAAACATACATAACGTTCTTTGGATACCATTCCTATTCAGATACCACTCATACTCGATGAGTAGTTTTCAAATATGTTCTCTTGTAACGGCCTAAGATCTGCACATCGCTCGGTGGTACGGGCAGGTGGTCTCCTTAAGCTAACACACTACTTTTATTGGTGGAAAGTCTGTATTAAAGTACAGTATATAACAATACGTTAGTGAGCAGTAGTTTTTGATATGTGGCAGTGCAAATACGCCGTGTTTAGTCCTGTTGGAAGGCTTATAAATAGAATTAACAATGAACGTGAAGCTATCAAAGTACTTGATAATCCTTCTCTGAGACGTGTTTTGTATTTGTATTGGAGCACGTGTATTAGTTTTGTAAATTAACGCATATTTCTAAGCCACTGCAACAGAGCTCAACAACCAGGCAGGTCAGGAACGGCCAGGAATGTAAGGACTGAATACAGGACCTAATTTTCCGCTTCGCTGAGCGTCGATTGCGGGACTTGACAGATGATTTATATAAAAAAAACGCTTGTATTCATCCTACTTCAATTTTGCGTTTTTTTCTGCGCACTGATGCGAGATGAGCGAGGTAAGAGAGAGAGAGAGATAGAGAGAGAGACTGGAACATCCAAAGCAGAGCGAGGCATTATTCTCGCTGAGTCACCGCTCTCCTAACACACTCTGCACTCGCACTACAATATTGTTTCACTTCTACTGAGCGAGGTGGTGAAATAATAACACGTTACACTCGCATTCGGGAGGATCCGGGTTCGATCCCCAGTTCCAGTTATCCCTACTTCTGTTTTCCGTGGTTTCCCGAAATCGCTCATGGGGAATGGTGGGATGGTTACTTAACAAAGGCCATGGCCACTTCCTCTCCCAGCTGTCGTACCAAGTTGTGTGTTGCCGTCTATATATGACCTCGCTGTCGACGAGACGTACAAACCCACTAACCTACCTTGTTTCATTTTATCTCTATGTATAAGTGGAAACTTATCGCGGGAAAACTAACTGTTAGCCAGGTTTCAACGTACGTTCGTAATGTTGGAGGCTTTATCTATGCTAATCGCTGCCGTCTAAACGTAACATTTTTAACCTATTTGACAGAGTCAATGATAACTCTGCTACCATAACTTTTATCGCCTGTGATAAGTCTGTACGCAGATAAGGTCGTGTCGGATAATTTTCATTCAGTCAAGTATGTTGCGAGAAACTGCAGCGTTTTCAAGAGTATGCCTTCACTTTTTATTGCCTCCAGCTTTAG
Source organism: Medauroidea extradentata (assembly GCA_003012365.1). Classification (NCBI taxonomy): domain Eukaryota; kingdom Metazoa; phylum Arthropoda; class Insecta; order Phasmatodea; family Phasmatidae; genus Medauroidea; species Medauroidea extradentata. Next base: position 7,574 of record PNEQ01105404.1, on the reverse strand, counting down.
TGGTCATACTAATACATTGCCGAGACATCGGAGCTTGCAAGCCAATAAGAGAGAGGCAGTGCGGGCAAAGTAACCCATTCTTGAATCGTTAGTATGATGTACTGTAAAATACCTTGAAGAAATCTAACAACTTAGCTTGTGAGTGAAGAGGTTTTGGTCAGCGCTGGTGAGGGATGACATGAGGTGAATATGGAGCAGCGCCGGAATGAACTGACGGGGGAAACGGGAGATCCCCGAGAAAACCTGCCGACCAGTGGCATCGTCCGGCACTGTTCCCACGTGCGAAAATCCGGGGAATCGGACCCGGATCGCCTTGGTGGGAGGCGAGAGGTCTGACCTCTCTGCCACCGCGGCCCCCAACTTAGCTTGTGTCTGATTGCACTTAGAATGAGCCGAGAAGTCAAGTTACTTATTATTAGCACCTAATTATATCTGAAAGTTAATTACCAGAATAACTTGAGAGGACAGCCAGCAAGCTGCGCTGTGTACAAGATAACCTACGTGGTACATATAATGACACGTTAGCAAGTAATTCATAATGTTAGGCTACAGTGAAGGTTCAATTACTTTTTAGAATGTATTATTGCAAAAAATACGGGTAGATATGTTCAGTATGTATATTGCAGTGTGTTCTACGTTTGTAGTAATTGCTGCGACGCTAATTATTCGCTCATTTACTTAGTTAATCCTATTTTTTCAATATTCATGACCTGGACATTGGACTTACACCTTACTTTAAATAAATTCACTAAAGTTGTTGATGTTTAGTTTTCCAAATCTGACATTTTTCTCGATTCTGTGCTAAGTAGGACGAAGCGAATTTGAATAAGACAGTAAAACTACACTTCATTTTCGATAGCAAGAATCTCAGCTACAATTTTAATTTAATTTTTTTTTTACTGTCGGTTGCTACTACTGATCGCTATGTTCTCAACTGAACATTGTTAAAGCAGTTTTGAACTGAATTACACATTAACTCACCTAGGTGCAGACGCTTACCGTAAAGTGAGATCTTCCGAAATAATAAAAAAACTGTATTATTTAGACATTATGTGTAAACGTTTGTGAACGATGAATTCTGTAATTTGCGTCTAATACTTGCAGTGCAATATTATATTCAAAATTGTTGAAAGGAAAAAACTTACAAGGGTTTAGTAGGCCTAACTTGTCTCTTTACCGTGTACAACCTGTATTTGTTTACATCACATATTTATAATGTCCCCTGAATTTTGCGACAATATTTTGGACCAACTTGTTACGATACCTCATATGCACATATGTAGCTCTTACTTTCATGTTGACTGGCGGCATTTGTTCGTGCAGAACAATGTTATTGCGACATCGCACGTGTGGTTAGCCGGTAGAAACATAAGACGTGTGACAGTTGAAACATACAATCACTAGAGATGGTGAAATTACACGAATTCAATGACCTGCATGTTAGAATCAAATATCCTACACATACTCAAGCCCTGTATATTCTTTCATAGTCTGTTGTCTGAATGAGTAGCAGGTAATGGACAAATGGTAGGGCTTCGGTATACACAGGATAATGGATTCTAGCATGTTGGTCGTTGAACTTGCGAATTATTCCTAGCCCTAGCGATCATGAAGCAGAATTCCAAAAATGTACACAAATCCACTGGAACAACTTGGTGCAAAATTATTTTTGCAAAAATTAGGAGTCTTTACACGTGTGTGTTAATTCACAATTTATACATTAGGATGAACAACGTTTTAACAAATATTGTTTGAAAAACAGTTTATCACACAACACTTCCATAAAGTGATAAATATTTATGTAGTACGGAATTCTTCAACGTTTCTTTTAGACAAAATACAATCACACTTAATTAAGTTTTAACAGTTGGCGATTTGCCACTTGATTTACCATTCTATTAGAACATCCATGGCCAGAGTTACGTAATGGTAACTCAGTTTATACATGGGAATAAACAATCTTCTGACTCTCTGAACATCCAGTAATCTCGTGGGCTTGCAGTTGCTGTAGTGGAGCATATCTTGCACGCACACGGAAACAACGGCTTCATACCTCCCCCCCCCCCCAACAACTCCTCGGCTGGCGGTAGAAAGGTATCGGCTCGCTTGCTCACGACTACAAGATATAATTAATGCGGTCACGTCGCACGGGATTGTGGGTAATAACAGGTCTGAGCTGGTCCGTGCCCGCCGCGTGTCTTACAGGACGAGTACGTAACTACAGCCATCACTAGCTACCCCGGTTTCAGCCAAATTATTTTTATACCACCTTGTTTCAACACCTTAAATGCACACCTACAGCTTTGCTTCGTCGTCGCTGATTGAATGTTTTAAGGTCTTAATCCATTATTTATTTCAAACAATTGCAAATACCTCGAATATTTTTTTAACCAATGGCTTTGAAAAAATTTGAGACTGTGTACAGTCATATGATACACAATTTTGGGAGAGCGTTTGTTTTAATAATGCTCCGTTTGCTAGCAAAAAATTATTTTGCTTCATTTTGCCTTATTTGGACCACAAAATATATTATATTTCAGGGGCAAAAATATGAAAATCCGTTTAATGTATTGCAAAATAAAAATTTGTATACAAACGATCATATATAACAGTTAAAACTGTAAGATGAATTTTTGATATATCTAATCATTTTAATTTAAAAAAATTCATTTTCGAAACCCCTACAAAACTAAGGAGCGAGGCTTTAAGGTGGCTCAGTATCTGCCATCTTAGAATACGTCTATTTTCGCTGTACGTTCCATATACAATGAGGTTTATTAAAATGTCCTGTCTGACGTGGCACATTTATTACTTTCTTTAGGCCGTGCTCTCTAGTTTCTATTTTTAGCGAAGAAAATATTACGCTTAAACGAGACAGCAGATATAAAAATAAGTGTCTAGCAGTTTTGTTTAAAATCGTCTTCTCCATGTCGGCTGATTCTTCAAGGAAGTAAATAATATGGATTTAGCTAATTATGTTTAGTCGAAACCGTATGATTTCTTGCTTTAATAATAATAGCTATAACAACAAAAACTATTTTAAACAACACTGCAAAACAGATTTTTGAAACGTGCTCTCGTTTAAATTTAAAAAAAAAGGTACTATCACAACAACAGGAGAAACTAAAAAGCATTGTCTTAAGCGTTACCAAATTGTCACAATTCAGCACTGTTATTAGTTTTTGACTTGTAACCTTCAGGAGGAAGCAAGTCATTTTTTTACGGCTGGTTGCAGGTGTAATATAAGCAATAGTTGTCAAGTAATGCCAACTGTACCCAATGTAAGAAACTATTCCCTCTGCCTTGTCGAAGCATAAAACATTATAGAACATTTGTAGGCCAATTTAAATGATGAAGTTTCGTTATTATTCCAACATGGCGGGTACTCAATCTCCTTAACTCTCAGCATCTCGGGGTTTTACCACCTAATCACAGGCGTGTGGTGTCCCAGTATCTTTGTTATGATTGGCCCGTCAAATAACTGACGCATCTACACAAAGATTGTCTGCCAATAACCACGTAGCATAACTTCAGATGCGCCAGCAAGGCACTGAAACAGTTTTGCGCTAAAGACTTTTCCCGAAAGTCACGTGTTCCCAAGTCACCCACAACAGAAAAAATAGCGAAAACCAGAAGTATGTTTACCTGTTTGCATGGTTTCAAAACATTTACGGGAGGAGCATGAAAATATTATTAACTTACATTTTATTTGCAGTAACGAACAAAGCAGCTGCTGTCATCGTATATATTAAAACACTCAACCACCGTATAATAATAAATTGACGTGTTTAGAAAGTCCGCATATTAAATACCCGAATGATTTACAAGCGTTCAGACATGTCATGGTCACGTGACTGCGAACATAAGTTACTCCAACAGGTAACCGACTGTGATTTCACATTCTACGGTCAGTGTTGGCAACCTTGCCACCTCCCAGGCAGTATTATCTGTTTCGTGTATGAACAACGTTTTATGGCAGTTGTGTTGACATTTTTTCTTACAGCTGTTTCTGTGGAATAAGCAGTGTTTTCCTCTGCTACAGGTGGTTTTTACACAAACACACTCAGCTGGCTTTCAAACTGTGCAGTTTATAAAACTGAAAAGTATTTTCCTGTATAAATGTGCACACGCGACAGTCTTCAAAACGATCAAAAATGGAATTCTTACGCGAGACGCACTATACAATCATCGCACTGTATTTCTTCACTTAACCTCTCGCCTTACATTCTGACAAGCTCTGCAATCTGCGACATTCTCTTTTTGTTTATTCTCGTCGCGTGACACAGTCATTCATACCGTGCCTGCCTTTCTCGCCGCGTTTATCCCCTGTTCTCTTTCAAGGATCTAATACAGTTTCTCTTACATCCGACCACGTCAACTGTAAGACGTGTCGTTAGAGACTGGGATAAACCATTGCCGATGTCGGAAACTTGTCCGATCCTTTACAAATGAGTCCTAATGCAGACTTGGGATGACGTTTGTAACATATCTCCAGGTATGATCTTGCGTGTTTGGGAGAAACATATCATGACAGGAAATTTTTCATACAAAAATGGTAACGTCTCTTTCGTATTATATAATCACTCGCAGGTTTGTCATTGTTTGTATAATAATAATGTCGTGTACCGATTTATTTAACGGATATTTATTATTTGGGGCCCGGTTCGTCAAACCATGAATGTGAACTGACAAAGCTACGTGCATTTACTTGTACCAGCAAGTTAGTTTTTACGACCTGGAATGATTTAATATTTTACAAGCATTTTATTTGCAGGACTATATAAGACTACTGAATCTTTGCACTACATACATAAATAGCTTAGTTTAAATATGTACGCATTAGTGTTCAGAGGAATTTTTGTATAATTTCACTACTCATATTTGTATGTGAACCAATATACTTCGTAGCAACTTATAAAGAGATGAGACAATATTAAATGAAGGAAAATACGAGACACGACTCTGGGAAATAAACAACTTAAATGATCGACAGTAGAACAGTACGTTTTGCTGAATAAAATTAATACTATTATAAATGACGCTATACAAAATATAAAAGTTTAACAGATGAATATTAATAGTACACGTGAGTACATAACATGTAATATGTTCATGGCTTCTGGGCTTGAGACGCGCCGCATGCCGCTTCTTTGACAATGTTCCGTTAGTCGTCACAGCTGTCATCATCTGGTCGAATACAGGACCAGACTGGCAGTGAGACTAGCAGGTCAGGTGGTAGGTCTACCAGATGATAGCAGCTGTGACGAATGTCGGAACGTTGTCAATGAAGCTACATGAGAAGCGTCTCAAGCCCAGAAGCTATGAACATACCAACAATGACTACGAAAGCCTGCAATCCATATACCACGTACGGTGTGTTTTGTTCTAGTGGTAAGGTGCACGATTAACATTCTGCAGGATATAGATTCGATTTTCGGTGCGTCCAATACATTTTTACTCAAAATAATTAATTACATAAAACGATTATTTGTATTAGATGCTTACTTCCCCAAATAAGTTTATTTCCATGTTAAGAATAAAATAAATAATTAAAATTTATTTTTCACCATTGCAAATTCTAATAAATAACTATAACTTGCAATGTTATAAACTTATAATAGTTTTCCAGAGCAAACCTAATGGTTTTACGAAGAATTTTCCTGGCAATTGAGTTACGTAGAATATTTCTTGTAAAAATACAATTTTCTTAGTCTGTACGACGGCCCCTATGTAGTTAAAAGAGAGGATACACAAGATCTTGTTCCAAGGTCGTAGCACAGCAGCGAAAACTTAGTCATTTGATTATTCTGGGGCTCTATGTTGTTTTGTGTGCAGACGTACGTAACGATTATGTAATTCTCGCAAACGAACTTAAGTATGGAATAAAAGTCAAGGACTTCCAAGGAAAACGTATCGGTTAAAAGAAAGGAACTGTTAGGATAAAAAGAGCAAGGTCGCCAGCCTGTGACTTTTTTTTTTCAACTGAAATTGTGCAATTACCTAACTTCACGAGTTATTTGCGGTTAATTTAAATAGCCTCGCTGGAGACCGAAGGAGATATGTGTAATTCTGAAGTAACAATACTAACAAAAAATAAAGAAGCAAAACAGGTAACATCAAAACTTGCTGTGGTATATTTTCTCTGCTCTTATTTGAAGAAGAAGTTTGTATGTGACTGCAGTTACGACACGCAAGTGTAAACATGATGCGATTACGAGCACAGGCTACTCAAGCAGAAAATTACCGACTTGTTGTTTAGATTTATGTGTACCAAGTCACATAGTTTAAGGCTTTTATTAGGGCCTTAAAAATTACCGTTATTATTTGGTGACAGAATAGACTTCACTGGCCTGTACATACCATAGTTAGTCCCGGAAATATGGCGGGTTCAACGACCATCAGGCTGGACTCCACAGTCCTGTGTACACTATGTCCTGTGTACACTATGTCCTGTGTACACTATGTCCTGTGTACACTATGTTCTGTGTACATTATGACCTGTGTATATTGTCTGCTGCTACAGAGAATGGACAGTTGTACAACATGTGACAAAGTAGCGCGGCAGTCTCTGAGTGTCTTCATGAAGGTCTGCTATTGGCTCACAGACCTCAAGGAAGAGTTTATTAACAGCGATCCAATCGGGAAAGTAATGTACAGTTGTTTGAAATCTAACGTCTTCTCAAATGAATGTGCGAAATGTCCGGGTCTCTGACCATAGCACAAGCTGTGACTACATTTACCACAAGATTTTGAGGGCATGGTTTACCGCAATTTTCATCTCCATGTTTTTATCTTTGTATTTGTACCACTTATTTTTTTCTTGTTTTTGATATAAAATGTGACTAAATTTTGCTCTTACAAAAGTTTTTTATCTCGCACAGTTTTTGCGTAATGTTTCGTTAAAGCCAAAATGTGCATGTTTCCGTTTTAAAAACGACACTAAAACAAACTCACTTACCAAACTGAAAAATTTCGCAGTGAATAACAATATCGTAGGCTACAAATTCAGCTGTGTTAAACCACAAAATAAAATATTTTTGCATTTTTAAAAACATTTTTGAATTTTTCAAATTTTGATTTCAAATTTCATAATTTTTATTTAAGTACTAAAAATTGTTATTATTTGTATTTATGTACGTTACATTGTAGCCTGCGCAATCTTTAACCTCTATGCATTTTTTTCCAGTTAGGTATATCAGTTGGTTTTAGTGTAAACATTAGAACAGAAACATGCAAATTTTTAATTTAACAAGCCATTAAACGAAAACTTTGAGAGATAAAAAAATTTCATGAGAGCAAAATTTAGTCACATTTTGTCTGGAACAAATAAAAAATAAAAACATGGTGATGAAAATTGCTGTATTTCGCGCCCTTGAGTGATGTCAGCTACATGTGTGACAACTTTACAAGTAGGTTGATCTATCTAACAAGCAGCGTCATGGGCTTGTTCCTTAGTTCTGCAGTGATGTCAGCTACATGTGTGACAACTTTACAAGTAGGTTGATCTATCTAACAAGCAGCGTCATGGGCTTGTTCCTTAGTTCTGCAGTGATGTCAGCTACATGTGTGACAAC
>PNEQ01105398.1:0-22685 GCA_003012365.1 Medauroidea extradentata | reverse complement strand
CGATACCTCTGTGATAATATTAGTAATAGTCATATTTTATAGTGTTTTATACTGGCCTATCATAGGATCCCACAGACCCCTCACAATCAATACTGAAGTTAAAATGGATGGCAATATGTTACATATGACAATAAAGGCCCCTTCATTACAATTAATCATCACAATTAACCTAAACCACATTAATCTATATATATATATATATATATATAAAAGTATCAATAAAATATGGCCGTCACAAGACATTTTAATGAACAAATGTTAAGACTAGTTTCTGAAAGGTAATGGACATGGAATGGTCGGTCGACGTAAAACGTCTTTCTGTAAACCACTGTAACGATAATGCGATGGTCTAAATCTAAGTTAATATTGGGGTTACGATGTGATGTAATATATCGATATATGTGTGACTGCGCTGAGACTTGAACCAATCAGCAAGGACGAGACAGGCAGACGTTGCAAAGTGTTGGCTGAGAGAGCTCCTCACGTGATCTTTGTTACATGGGTCATACTCACTGGTACGATGTGATGTAATATATCGATATATGGGTGACTGCGCTGAGACTTGAACCAATCAGCAAGGACGAGACAGGCAGACGTTGCAAAGTGTTGGCTGAGAGAGCTCCTCACGTGATCCTTGTTACATGGGCCATACTCACTGGTACGTACGTAGTAATATCGTCTATATGCGCGGATCACTATATTCGTGTGCAGTGTTTTAGTAGTAGTTTTATTTATGGGACTTATAAGCGGTGTGGAAAGAATGTCGTTAAGTTAAATAAATTATTGTTTTATTTTGTTTCAAAATATAACGATCCAAGCCATTTAGTGAAGCCTCAATACATGATTGTAATAGATGTGCCCTGTTTTTTAAAACACGGAATCTTAGTGTGAAGTGTGGCTTAGATTTGAATACATACAGATATTGGGGTTCAGGCTACATAACTTAGTAGTAAAACATAACACTCGTGACACGATAGCTACAACAACGTACATAGGACTTCCAATCTGGCAGTCGTGGGCGTGTGGGAATATACGAGGCCTCCCACCACGCCCCTCTCCCACCTCCCACCCTCCGCTCAGACGAGAGCATGGGGAGGCACATTTGATTCTTCAAGGCGGGCTGGGGCGCCGGTGTTTATGATAATGCGGCTGTCTGTGGCAGGTGTCCGAGATGGCTGGCAGTTTACACGACACTTACAACATCTGCAACAACCCTCTCCGCCTCACAACAGCCTGCGTGACCGCCATATTGTAGGAATGTGTGGAGGGTAGTTTGCATGCTCGCCTGGTCTACAACACACATACATTCATACATGCTGCTAACTCTCACTGGCTGCCGGCAATATACACAGGCACGAGCCAACATTTCCAGCGCTACAATTGTTTCCTAGCATATCATAACCCTCCCACATCATATATTTACATCTTAAACTACCGTAAACTGATTAAGACGGATGATACACTGCCATGTTTAATAGTATTTTCTCCACTTCAACCATTTCTGAAAGCATATCAACATTCTACTGTATTATTCATCATTCAACAAATGTCAGAGATTGTATAAACGAATACCGTGTACTTCAAATGGGTTGTAATATACAGGAGAATAAGTTTTTTTTACGAAACTATTGTACATGTGCCCATTGTGCTAATTTACGGAACGAAAACACGTTTCCGACAAGGACGGAATATCATTGTTAAGACAACATGTTCATTAAAAACACTGTATCGAATCTAAGCCTTCCAACATAGCTAAATACAGTCCTATTCAGACTGTCGTACTTCTCAATGTACCAACCTGATGTATGTGGCACTAAGATATAAGTGTGCATTGAACTTGTTACACACTTTACACCAATAACATTATATGATCTCATAGAAATATGGGCAGGTAAGAATCTTACACGTTAGTTCAGTTCTTGGCTCGTTGTGATGATGTGGCATTTGTTGTACGCCTCAAGGTCGCCCTTATGGCCTCCGTCACTTCTGAGCCTCTAACATAGGCAGTTCAAGGTTGGCGGCGGTCTGAAGACTACATATCTTGACGTGGATGTGATGTTATGTTATCAAATATGTCACTGCAGTTATTTCATACACTGTGGCTCCCTAGCACATAATCAGAACCGCTACTTACATATTGTGATAAACAGCCACATTCAGATTGATAATAAACAAACTTTTTTTTTCTTCAGAAAGTCAGTAAAAGAAGGAGGACTCAAATAAGTACACTACATGTCATATGTATCTTCGCAGTTCTCGGAAGACAAGACACGAAACTTCTTACCAACTTGTGAACATGTGTGTTACAAGAGTGAAGAGTTCCTGAGAAAACAATCACGTGTCACTGCGCGTCTCTGGCTTAGATTGCAGTTTGCAGTTGTATAGACATTCGTTCTTTCCAATACACGATAACTGCCCTCCCTCATCGCCACAATTAGGCGCGCGAAGTTGTCAAAAATCGTTGTAACTATGGTGTAATAGTTTTGCATACTGCCCGACGTCTTAGTAATTATCATACTATATGTTTATTTCATATTTTAATCCTCTGTTACTAGGCAATGAGTCAATTAAAAAATGCGTATAGTACTGTTTTCATGCAACCTAAATTATATGATCTTTGAAAGAACTGTGCAATGGGAGTGCATGACTGGATTCAGTTTCTTGGACGTACTCCATTGCAAATTGAATGACTGTCAAAGAAAACTAAACAAATAATAGAATACCATAAATAAGCAGAGTATGCTTTAGTCAACAAGATACATAGGCCTACATAACATGAAATTCCAAAATGGAATCGGGTCAAATAAAAACAAGGAACAAACAGATAATAAATGAAAACAATAACAGATAAAATAAAAATTAAAAAAACAAGTAACATGCGACACAACGATGAGACGAAACATAAGAACACAGTAGGTATCAGACGCGAACAGAAAAATAACAAAACGACACAACAAAGAGACGAAACAAAACACAGTAGTTTTACAAACAGTCAGTATTAACGACGTTTCGGGAACTGGCATCTGTTCCCGTCATCAGGTAGACACACAGGGTTCAGGAACACGAGTGCGACTGAACCTAAATTATATTCCACTATAAATTAATTACTTACGTCGGCATCTCATTATTTTTTGAGAATAGTTTTATTTATCTAGGCGTCAACGAGTAAATATGAAACATTAAAAAATCCACTGTCAGTTGTGAAAAATTTTTTCAACCTCATGTGCGTTTGCTAACACGCTTAAACTTAAAATTTTGTCAATAAGACTTTTTGTTAGTGAAGTTGAAATGAATCGGTAGCGAGACTTTTTCTGTGAAATCAGTGTGTGTGTACTGGTGCTTCCACAAATAATTGTTCTAGGAAACTGTGCTTTTGCCAAGGTGAAACCAGAATTCCTGCCGTTTATCGTTAAGAAGGAAATGTACTGTAAATGGTCAAACAAACACATATATATGAACATGTATATGTAATGTATTGACAACGGCTTCGCCGTCCAGATAATTTAACGTAAAGTAAAGGAGATAACATCCTGGCACATATGTAGTTCAGTACGTTGCAGATATACTAATGTACGTGCTGTGTGGATACAACAAACATGTTCGCGACCTGTATGCACGTGAGCTGTAAGGTCGTTCATTACACGCTCCTCACCTGTGTTATCGTCTCTATGTGCAATTACTTCCTGCACTTCTTCATAATTGAGGACGAAGACGAGACAGTTGTAGAACAAGACTTTGTAAAGTCGACAACGTCGTAGTATCGTCAACCGCTCTCTTGTGTTAAATGTGTTGGCGTGGTTACAAGGACAAGTGTGCTCTCTGCAAGCCAACAACTTTGAGGGTAGCTACAGAAGTCTTATCTTTGATGACGAGCAGTTCTGTGCCGCGAGGGTAACAGAGAGATACAGGCTACCTTAGTCAGCTGTTCGCTAGGTCACGTGTTTCTTTAACCATTCCAGCTGTTCCTACCATATCTCGAGATCACGACAAGAAGTGTTGTCTGCTCACTGATTTACTGGAAAATAATACATCACAATTACAGGTCTGACGTAGTATATATTCCCATGCTCTATGTACATTCAGCCAAATAAGTGAACACAGAAAAAACGGTTATGTGGTGACTGCAAAATATTTTGTCAATATGGACCTCACGAAATATTTTTGCTGTGGTTACAAAATTTTTTGGTTGTCACTGCAGAACTTTATTGGGGATAGCAAAAAAAAAATGTAGTGGTCACCGCAAAAAACGTTTGTAAGGTTCATATTGACAAAATATTTTGTGGTGACCAATGAGTATTTTTTTTTAGTGTAAATGGTACACTATTTCATGCAATAAAACATGTAGTGTTAAATTTATATATTGGATGATTGTTTAAGCATATCATTGGTCATATTTAACTTTCAAGGATAACACGCTGAAGTTAGTTTTCGTAGGGTTTGTACATCGTTAGGGGATCTAGGAAAGAAGGGAACTTTGCAGGAATAAAACACAATAATTAACTTGATGTTATAAAATGAAATTACAAGGGCATCGGGTTTTGTCGAGAAAGATCCAGCGAACAGTAAATGGTTATTGAACTGCGATGCAGAGTGTTATAATACACGTTTAATTTCGAAACTATTATAAGTGTTCACAATGCACTTACCTACTTAACTGTTAGACGTGTTCATAATGCACTTAACTGTTAGACGTGTTCATAATGCACTTAACTGTTAGACGTGTTCATAACGCACTTAACTGTTAGACGTGTTCACAATTCCCGTTATATTACATTTCAGAGAATAACGTTCAAAATCTATGAAAAACATTACTCGCATTAAAAATACGGTTGCCGAGCTTTCCAATATGCTTAAAAGAGTTTTTTTTCGCACAGCTTTATCACAAAATGTAGGCTAATATGGATCTAATCGAGGGTTCTGCGTTGTAGTTTTGAACAGACATTTCACTAACATAATGTTAGGTCTTCCCTTTAATTCGCTAACTTAAACTGAAACACTACGTGCTAGTTCAGTGTCTTCAGGGTAGAGGCGAGGTGACACTAAGCGAGCGCGTCAGTTTAGTCCTTATTGCTCCTTCGCTAACAACGTTCCAGGGAAGCTGAGTTTGAACACGTGACGTATTGTCGACTTTCATTACTATTGGCTGCTGTGGGCGGGGTATTTACAGAAATATGACGTCTTTGTCTTGCCAAGTAGCTTGACATATGCCGTTACCTCGGTAGGTAGATCACTATGTTTAACGGTATCCTACGTGGTGATTTGTTCTGAAGAAATATTTAACAAATATCACGTTGATCTGTTTTCTTACCGTATGCTGCTAAATGTGTCGTTGGAAAAGTAGTTTCCTGTTCTTTTAACTTCAGTATATTTGTGCAGTTGTAGGGCTGTCACAGTTAACATATGAGTTAAGTGAGTGACAAGACAACATGTACTGCGCATATCTGAGATCATGTTATAACTTGTAATGAACGTGTATGTAAGACAAGTGAAGCACAGTATATAGTATGGTTGCTGGCAGAGAAGACTACAGACCAGTAGAGAGACACCAGCTGTACCACGTGACATGTCCCGGCAGTAAAGATGCCTGGTACCACGTGTCGTCAAGTACGTCCCTACCACGCCAAGTGTGTTCTACAGCCGCCCTTATGTGCGGGGAGGGGGGACTATGTAATGAGCTGCACACCTCCGCCAACAACTACCTCCTACATCAGCTCTCAGTGCTAGACACGTACACTAGCCAGGCTATCTACCTCACGTCATTGCCTTCCTATCTGCGTGTGTCCGTATTACACGGTACTGCCTACATTATATCAGTGGTAGTGATGATGGTTTATCGCGGGAAAACTTGCCTGTCTCAACGTACGTTCAGCCTACCATAACATTACTGGCTTTCATGTTCGTGGAGCGGTTACCCTATTTGACTGAGCCATTAAGATTCCCGCTATTGTAATATTCGACAGTTGTAGTTGGCCTGCAAGCAATTACGTTGTGTCAGACATGTATCACCCAATCACACGTGTTGTTAGAAACTACAGTGTTTTCAAGGATATGTTTTGTGTCAACATAGCCTTGAAAACACTGACACAACGTAGCTGTCTATAGACCAATAACGTGCATCAAATTTAAAAATAGCGGTATTCTTATTGGCTCAGTCAAATAGGGCAGTAGCTCCACGTACAAGGAAAAGCGAGTAATCTTTTGATAAGTTGAACGTATGTTGAAACCTAGCAAATAGTCAAGTTTTTCCGCGATAAACCGTCATCTCTAGCCATCATCTCTAATGATGGTATATCGCGAACATTTGTTGTGTATGCTCGCCACACATACTGTTGGTTAACAGCAGCAGTCATATGTACACATAGTAACTTGCAGTCCACCCTGCTGGCAGATAATAACACGCAATACGCAGGTGTCTACTCGTAGGTAGAACCAGAGACTTTCGCAACTGCAGTAGATGTGAGTTACTCCCGCGACTGCGCCACTTCTACCAACTGCCGCACTACATGTACAACTGGACCACTCACTTCAGCAGACTATGTACAAGGACCTGTATTGTGCAGTCCAACTGCACGGGAAAATATATTTTGTGGCAGCTACTAAATACATTGTTGGTCTTCAACCTGACAAGTATTTTTGTTTGTTCTCGTCACAAAACCATTTTGATGTCAACACTAAAGTACTGTCACCAACCAATTGTTCTGTGTTTACTTCAACATATTTTGTCAGGGAGAACTCTCGACAAAAATGTTATTTCAGCGCGGTAACTCATTGAACCCTCAATATATACAACAGTCTCTTCTAGTAAGCAATTGGCGATATCATGAAGTGTTTGAAATCAACCTATAAATGGAGACTTGAAAAATTCGCGTTTTCTTGTAGGAACAAGCTATAATCCCAGCTACTATGAGATCGTGTTAATTTCGTAATTGACCCTCGACTCTTATGACAGTTCCCGAAAGTCGCAGAGCCAATAACAAAAAGGCAACTAAAATGATGGCCCATGTGACTGTGTTAACAAACAGCTAATGAGCGGCTATTGTTAGCTTGAGTACATATGAGGTATTCTTGGAGTCTAGCGTACAGGTCAGCGAAGTCGCGAATTTTTCCCGTCTCTACCTTACCGCTATTAACAATGTTGCTGCCAATTATTGCACATAATTCCACTCATTCAAGAGCTTACTTCCTGTTAAGTTTCAGCGAGTTTTGGAAAGTATTTTTTTTTTTTTTTTACATTGGCGTTGAACACTAACAAATTGGCTCACAACAATGTTGATATGCTTGTTGAGAGATGAATACACTGTTGTGTGTAATCAGATACTAAGAAGGGTTTCCAAACAATAATTTGTAATCACCTTCCTCCAAAGAATGGTGAGTTTGTTCGCAGCCACCATTTATGACACCCTGCGTTAACAAATGAACGAAGTACAGCCATGGTGAAAGCACTCGTCTCACATACGGAAGGTTCCGGGTTTGATCCCCGGCTCCGGCCATCATGATATCGGGTTTCATGGTTTCCCGAATCCACTCCAGGCAAATGACGGGATGTTTTCTTAACAAAGGCCATGGCCGACTCCTCTCCCGTCAGTGCGTACAAGTGTTCAACAATTCATAATTTTATATTTCTACGAAATAGCGTTAGTTTTGTAGATGTTACTATTAACTTTATTCGGTAATGAAAACTGTTTAGCACGCAAAGTATTACCATAACGTAACGTCACATTAAATATTGTATGTTATGGCAGCATAAACCACACTCGTACATATGAACTTACAGTTCTGGAATGTAGATAAATTACACTAATTATAAATGTCACGGGCTCTTTACTAAACGTTATAAAAACGTTTCTTTTTTTTTTTTTTTTTCAATTGGTGAAAAACAATAATTGAACAACTTTACTTTCAGCATTTTATTAAGACATAAAAATATGTTGTTTTATAGTGTTACAACTTTTAGGAAGTAGTCAGTGACATCTATGGGGGTGCAAATTATAAACTTTTAGCAAACGTGTTGATATACTTTGGATTTGTGAAACCTTGCCATATAAATTTTGACTCTGACATGCTGTTGCAGGAATACTATCTATTCAAGCTTAAAAAAAAAAAAAAAAAAAAAAAAAAAAAAAAAAAAAAAAAAAAAAAAAAAAAAAAAAAAAAAGTGGCTATACGAGGATAATATAGTCATTTGTTAGAAAAATATCATCAATTCTTACAAATGAAAAAAGTGCGAGTGTTTCACACTTAAAACAAAATCTGGTCCGTTCCTTACGCATTTCCCCTCGTCACTTCTACCAAATGTGATGTAGTTCGAAAGTACAGTACATGCGTAAAGCACCAAATAAATCAGTAAATAAATAGGCGATGGATAAAGTAAAAACGTAGCAATTTGAAACGTGCTTTACTTTTTAGTAACTGTCAGTAAATAAACCGAGACATCTTACATCAATGTCAATTATTTTCATTTCAGAACTGTATGTCCCTTGATCTTAGTTTAGCGTAAACTGACGCAGCTGTTGGAATACTATTCATCCTACACAAGTTGGTTTTAAAAGTGAATAGTGACACTGGTAACGTCTATAAACTAACTTTATCTTGTACTATATGTACATATATATATATATTATGACGTGTTCACTCTTGGACGGCCTTGAGGAACCAACGCAACATTCGTCTGAAGTTACTTGGCAACTCTATAACATCAATCAGGACGACCGGACCGGGTATCAAAGCCGGGTCATCCTGAACGCTGACGACAGTTGTGCCTCTGCTCCACCTCGCTCGGTTGTTAATACAGGGTGTCATGTAGTTCCTGAACACGCACTACTCTGCGGCAAAAGGCGAGGAGAAAACACTCCTTTGTAAAAAATGTATTCGGTTTATAGTTTTAGACTTCCATAAATCCTGTCATTTTAATATGCCTACCAACCTCGCAACCGAGAAGTTAAATTTGTAATGAATATTGAAATTATTAAATTTCCAGTGATTCGATTACTAAAATATGTTTTTCAAATAAATATATGCTACGCGAAACTTCTTTAGGATAACTGCTACACTGAGAAACATTGGCATTTACTATGTTCAAGAGACTACTTAAATTACATAAAAAACGATATTTGTTTGAATATTTTAAGTGCCTCAAAAACATTATTTTTTAAAAATAGATTCGTCTAGATATAATGGATTAATTAGTGTAAACATCAGTTCCCTATTGGTTGTAAGCTTGGTGGGCTGGAAGGCGTGCAGCCGAGCTGTGCATGCTGCGCCATATCAACATGTTCAACCCGGTGCTACGAGACCACAATCACCAGACATTGCCTCCCTCAAGGAAGCCCCGAACTGCTGCCAACTAATGAGAGAGATATTTATGCGGAGCGACACTTCCACCAATCCTCCCTCAGGTCACGGTGAAAACTTGTTGGTAGCGGTAAAATGTGACGGCCATTAAAGTGATCCTGGCGGCGGTAATGACATTCTAATAGCGCGATTGTAGCCCCTCACCCAGACCCAGGGGGGAGGGGGAGGAGGGGAGGGGTTGATGCCTCGCAAACTTTGACACTTGTCCCAGCGCTGCCACCAACTGCCGCCCTCGCTCCGTGCAACAGCCGTGTATCTCCACCCTTCATCGCATTGCCTTCATCCTGCTGAAGTCGCTCTGCACCGAACATTTCACTATCAAGTATCATATTCTATACTTTCTTTACAATTACACGTCAAAGTCAACATTTCAAAACGTTTTTTAAACTGACTCATAACGAGCACTATTCATCTACATAAGTAGTATTATTTAGATTGAATATAGATTCCAGAAAGTATGCAATGAAATCTTTAATTTTGACTTTGTAAATATTTTCGTAATTTTTTGTATCAATAGCTAATATCCTTAAAGTAAATGATTGTCTCTTTCGATATACATTTTTAATGTTAAAATATTTTCACGAGTGATTTTAGTGTTTTCATTCTTTAACTCACAATAAGAGACATACAAAATGCTCGTTATTTTGTGACACACTTCACTCCACCGATCTGTACATACTCGAGCATAATCTGTGATTTCATTGCTCATCAGACTTTATGCTATATTACTTACGTCTTTGACTACTATACATACGAGTGGTCACTAGATATTATCTGCCCAAACTGCTCCTCGCTGCAAGCCACGATATAGTACGCTTGTGGAAATGTCGAGTCTACAAACAACACCTTGCATTCCAGTCTGTGGTCAGAAAATAAAGCGTTATTTTCACGCCTCTACATATAAGATATCTTTTCGCTGTGACGAATTTCCGAAAAAGAAGAAAATTTGTTGTAAAAGTTATAACTATGCAAATATTATAAGACGTAATTTGTACTGTATGGAAACATAAGATATGATGTCTGCAAGTTGAATAGTAGTTGATAGGCATTGTAAGTGAAGAAGATTTCGCTTCCTATAGCTTCAGTTCTCCACCTGTGTGACACATGAAGACCTATGCAGATGTTAAATATGAGCAGTTTGGTTAATTTGTATGTATATGTATATATATATATATATATATATATATATATATATATATATATATATATATATCACATGTGTGTAGAGACAGGTAAATGTTGCGATATCGCTGACGTGTAGGGTATATCAAGAATATATACATGTCTACTCACGCAGTTTGCAGCCGTCCATTGGTTGCTCGCGGATACAGTAATAGCCACGTGATTGGGTCTGCATTCATCTGCTACTTTGTTATTGGTTCAGGGCACGCCACCAGTTCATATCAACTCAAGGGCCAATTGTGAAAGATTGTGCCCGAAAGAAATAGCGAATTTTTCCCGTCCCTAAAAATATGAGCTATCTGAACTACAAGAGCGTGTAAAGAATGTTTCACGCTCAAACACAAGTTTTAAGACACGTTTTTCAACTTGGGGAAGTTCTCAAGTAAACATTGCGAGTGACTGATTGCTCAATTGTTTTTGGAACTATTCTTGAATAAAGTTTTCACAGGTACTGTAGTAAAATTAAATATGCTTGTATGTTTTACTTTTAAGTCATTCAGCTGAAAGCGGACGAAGTTGCGTCGATCGTTTGTCAAGTTTTCTGACAGAAAATTTCGAGGAAGAAAAATTTAGATTTGGGGCTAGAATTGTTGACTACAATTTATTGTAGCTTACATACAAATAAAATGATGCCATTTATTTTAATGTTATGTAATATTTGTTCATTTGGAGTTATTTTTCACGTCTAGACCGAGCGAGGTTGTGCAACGATAACACGTTAGACTAGTATTCTGGAGGACCTGGGTTCGATACCCGGCTCCGGCCATCCTGATTTCGGTTTTACATGATTTTTCGAAGTCGCTCCAGGCGAATACTGAGATGGTTCTTTAACAAAGGAGGGGCCGCGGTGGCCGAGTGGTCAGACCTCCCGTCTCCCACCAAGACGATCCGGGTTCGATTCCCGGCGGGGTCGGTTCCCGTATTTTCGTATGTGGGAATC
The DNA here is from genome assembly GCA_003012365.1 of Medauroidea extradentata. Lineage (NCBI taxonomy): Eukaryota > Metazoa > Arthropoda > Insecta > Phasmatodea > Phasmatidae > Medauroidea > Medauroidea extradentata. The sequence goes on along the minus strand of PNEQ01105398.1, from coordinate 11,212 downwards.
GTGCCGGATGATGCCGCTGGTCGGCGGGTTTTCTCTGGGATCTCCCGTTTCCCTCGCCCATTCATTCCGGCGCTGCTCCATACTCACCTCATGTCATCCTTCACCAGCTCTGAAGACCTCGATGTTAAGCGCTGACTAAAAGCTCTTCACTTCACTCAGGCCTTAACAAAGGCCTCTCCCAGCTCCTGTCATTGTACCAAGGTGTGTGTTGCCGTCTATAATGTCCTGAGATCCTGTAAAGTTCTCATGTGTTCCTTACGAATTATTGCTATTATTTGCACATTACAATGCCAAAAACGGCTGTGGCCAGAGCTGGCAGTAGGTGCTGCATTTTTAAAGTAGAAAGTTCTGACTTGTATTTGGACAACTTGTCGTTGTAAGTGTGAAACTACAGGTTGACCTCTTGGAGCCACACTCAGAGAGGAGACAGTGTTCCACTTGGGCGTCTCGCACATAAAGACGACGAGGCAGGCGACAAGCCAGCTATAGTGGACCTTAGAGCCTGCACTCCCAGGCCGAGCTCGTACAAACTAGCCGCAGGAAGGACAAGTGTGAACCTGAACTTCTCGTCCGTGTGTTCTGTTGTAACTGTAGAACTATGCTTCTGTGTTTGAAATATACATCACATCTGTAAGAAACATGTCCCTGAGGCATCTCTAAATAGCGAGAAGCAACTTACTCAGACTGTACTTCCTGGAGCAATACTATCGTGATTTATAAAACAGGAACAGAGAAGTGTTCGCACTACTTCACGCCATGCTTTCAACCACTTAAGGAGGTCGTCTGGTTGGATGTATTGTGCGTGTTCGAGGCATAGAAGCAGTAAGGACGAGAGAGCGAGGACATCACGCCTTACCCTAGTCTTAGGTGCAAGTCAGAGAACTGAAGTACAATCTCTTAGCCGACAACTCAGTGGTGGCCTCATCATTTTATGACGTAATGAGACAAGTATGTATTGAAAACGCCTACACATTTTAAAAGATTTTGCGTTAAGATTTTCATACCTCAAAAGAACTACAAATATACAAATGTTCGCTATTTTAGACAGCGTAAAAATAAACTACAGAGTTAAATGGAAACATTAACTAGATATACACGTGTGTAACGTTGTTAGAACGATGCTCGTGAGCAGATATCACTCATGCGCGCTGAGCAGTTATTACATCATCTAGTAACGACAGAAGTTCTGTATAACAATGTAGTGATACAAGACTCGCCTTGTTAACTGCACACGGCGGGCACAATAGTTTGTATCGCGTGTGTTCTTCAGCTCAGGGAGACAATACACAGATACTGGTAGGTCGACGCCTCTTGTCAGAGGTAACTGTGGTCTCTGCCTGGTCCTAGAAGCTACAGCGAGCTACAGAAGAGTCTGGAGGGGGCAGGGGGAGGGTAGCGCCCCATTGTACTGACATTCTCCGTCCAGAAATCCAATCTGCTTCTCCGTGCACCTGCAACGGCAACTCTAGTTTTTACCAACGTCGTCGCTCGCCCAGAGATCCTTGACACCTCTTCTTGCACGACAAATCTTTTCACCTCCCCACCTCCTTATTTCTCGCCTCTAAACGTTCATCCCTCCCTTCCGGGACCCAGGCCCACCCTCCCCCACCTGCTGTCCAGAGGTCAGCTCGGAACATTGCCCACTTGACCCTAGAGCGGCGACACGCGTGTGATATCCGTGCCCATGTGTCTGTTCTGATCCTTCCTCTATACACGCCTATATCCTCACTGAAGTGTCTATATTCGCCCTCTGTGGCAGGACATTAGTACACTAGGACATCCTTACCTCTCTGATACGAGAAAGTGTGCCGCACGCAACTTTCAAAATTATAGCTCGTTTTGACAAATGTTGCAGAATATTGTACCATTAGTAGGGCCACGATTTTGTCGCGAAAAGATGTTTGCCCCACTTTGTTTCAGTGACTCACGTGCACATCGGCAGTTCTGTTTCAAGGTTATTGACAGCGTGTCTGTGTTCAGACACGTTTCTCATTTGACTGCACCAATCAGAATAAGATTATTGTGATTCTGTACATCTATAATTTGCCAAGGCCAGTGAGAGTAAAATCATCCAATCACAGACGATGTAGCAGAACTGTAGGTGTGCACATGACGCATCGAAACCAAATGTTGCAAAAATCTTTTCGCCATAAAATCGTGGCTCTAACCATTAGTAGTTTGCAATCATTTAAAATTCATATACCTTTCATTTATTTTCTTTTAAATAACTATACTAAATGTAGTATTTTTCAGTGCAGTTCTTGCAACAGTCGTGTTTATAGAAGGTGGAACTTAACGTGAAGTACGTATATATCATCAGGCTAACCTGCGTGGTCAGTACACGCGACCAACTGCACTGAACAAAGATGTCGCATACTGATTTGGAAGCTGCAGTCGTGGTTATTTGTGCAACATTTTATTGTATGTACTGGAAAACTTAATAAAAATGTAAAAATGCAAATATCGTCAGTGGTGAATAGATCCTGGTTTCAGTAACGTGATTTACTATCCCGTAAGATTCTTTTGACATTTTCTTTCCTGTTCATTCAGGTATTATTTATTCTAAATTATCACCTTCTATAAATTGAAATCATAAACAGTTGCTAGTGAATAAAATATTTTTAAGTTTACATTGTAGACGTACAAGAAAGATGGCCGTTAGTTCTAGACATAACATTCTTGTCTTCTACATACGTTTAAATGTGTCGAGGTAGTTAAGTTAGTGGTCTAACACCCGCCAGCTGCCACTTCCGCTTCAGATACAGTCCAGTGAAACTTCCTTGACTTGCTGTTTTCCAAATAAGTATGGTTCTTACCCAGATATAGCAATCTCAAATAACCACTACGTATTATCAATATTTAACTGCTCCTAGTAATTGTTTAAATTCATTGAAGAACAGGTTGAGGTATGTATTTTAATAGATATATTGTGAAACGTTCGTATGTCGCTTAAATAAACATGATCTGCTAAACACAGAGTTTGCTTGTATTAGAGCCACTAGTTTGACACTAACAACTTCTCCAAAAAAATTTCCCAATGCCTGATACGTGCACATCTGCAGCTGTGCAGTGTGGCTTTGCGCAGAGGTGTATTTCATTTGTCTGCGCCAATCAGAACCAGGTTACTGTGTTCCCTCACGTCTGTGATTTGTGGGTAAAATCCTAAGAAGCCGAGACTTAAAACAGCCAATCACTGAACACGAAGCAGAGCTGCAGATGTGCACGTAAGACAGTGAAACAAAGTGCTGCACAAATATGTTTGTGAAAACTTCCGGTCTCTATTCTTGAGAACTTATATAATCTTCCTAACCTGTAGTAGAAATAAGCTTAGTCTAGGTCTGTGTACAAGACATCACGAGATTAGACTAGTCAGACTATATTATTTACTGGAAATGTTTACAACATAAACCGACTAAAGTTGGGTCCAGTAAGTGAACCAAGGTCGTGGTGAAAGATCATATTTACGTACTCTATGATCTCTAGGCGCTCTAGTTAGACGCGAGCCCACGCTGAGTGGCACGCAGAGCTTATTGGGTGGATACAAATATTTGATGATTGTTCAACATACGCGAGTGATGTCTGGTTGAATAACGGTACATATGTGTATACCGGGTTCAGGTCCTGCACTAGTCTTGAATGCTTATCATGTGGACAGAGGAATTACTAAAAATTTATCTTTTAGCGATGCTGCATCTTTACACATGGTACATAAACCTTTATTATTGTGTAATGATATATATTGTCAACAATGGTTGTCTAGTAAAGGCGAGTTATCGACGAGAAGACTGCGATAGAATGAAGTGACGAGCTGTAGAAGGTTAGTTTGTGTAAACACGTTGTGCCAGAGAACAGCGAGGTCGCAGTGAGAGAAGACATGGCGGCCATCTTAAGAGGAAGCGACGTGGGCCGGCCAGGCGCGGACATACGACCCACGCCGTGCTGACCCGCAGATTGTCTGCTGACGTCACTAGCTCCACCAACAAGACGTAATTGTGCCGAGGGTGGCAGCTACAGTTCTGAGCATGTCCTCCTGCATCACTCTCTACGAACTATCACCTCTCACCTCCGCTCTCAACACCGGCGCTCTGGACTTCTCCCAACTCCAGCTGGTAATGGACTCTCAACAGTACAACAAATAAATCCCTTCATTCATTGCAGAATTATTTACGCTATAGAATGAAACATGTTTATTGTTTTCATAGATCCCGTAATGAAATTATCTACTGAAAATATTAAAAATTTTATGAGTGTGCTAACTTTAATATCGCATTCCTGAAAACTTGCAAAGATGACTTCAATTGGGTACAGAAGGTAAACGTGTTTTCCTTTTACGTTCAGAACGTGAACAAATGGTAAATATTTCATCAAATAAAGAAAAAAAGAAGTAAAAATAAACACAAAGTTCTAGAATCTTACATCTAGCAGGTTTATTAATATATGCAAAGTAATAAGCCATTAAGTAAAACAAAGTATTAGAATGAATAACATTAATGGGGCCGCCTACCCGCGCGTGAGACGCTCAAAGCGACGGAGCAGTAAGGTCGACCTTGAAGCGCGCGTCAAATGGCGCGTCGCCTAAACGAGCGAAGCGCTGAACTAGCGTGCAAGCTTCCCGCCGAGCGGTTTTTACTATGGGACACTCAGAGGTGATCATTAGAGATGATGGTTAGAGATGATGGTATATCGCGGAAATGTTTTGCGCCAACATAGCCTTGAAAACACTAACACAACGTAGCTGTCTGCAGACCAATAACATGCATTAAATATTACAATAGCGGGATTCTTATTGGCTCTGTCAAATAGGGGAACAGCTCCACGTACAAGCGAAAGCTAATCATCGTTCCATAAGCTGAACGTATGTTGAAGCCTAGCAAATAGTCAAGTTTTCCCGCGATAAACCATCATCTCTAGTGATCATATAAGTTTATTGGTGGAAAGTATGCAACTAACTTCAGTGCAGGTCACAAACTGAGTTTCACGTACATCCGGTTAGTACATTTTGAAGTACGGCAGTCTGAAAAGACAGTTTTTAGCCACAGGGCTTAGAAACAGCGTTTTTAATTAGCGCTAATCTTAACAATGAGGTTCCTACCTTGTCTGAAGCTGGTTTTACAATCACTGAAATCTGCTTCTGACTGACGAATCCGTAGATTTAATAGAAACTCAGTAACAGGCGCGTAAATTCACTGAGAATTAGAATAAATTAATTTCGTATCACTCGCATTTAGTCACTTAAACAATATGCACGGTTTCACTAACTGGTCATTTTTTAAACAGAAATGACAGAAATTTTTCCGAAGTGGTTCAGTTCTCACTGACTCAAGTTTAAATTGGGATGATTTTACAGAGCAATTAAAATCATGCTTAAGTATTTTAGTTTTCATTTTAAAGTGTTAATTTCTTTTTAACACCTGCATAATCCAGCCCCCGCCCAAGTAGAGGGACTTTTTAACTCAGTGTCACTTATGAATCACAAATGTAGGAACACAAAGAACTACCAATATTGCGGTAAGTCTTGCAACTATCGCTAAGTTCCGAACCGAAGTCTTGTAATTAGAAACAAGAGCACCCGTCATTTTACGAAGGAACACACATACTATTTCGTTTGAGATTTTTTCCCGTTAATTTACGTAATTACTTTGAGTACATTTAGGTTGGTATATGTTGGTCTTTATTTTTCACAGACGCGAGTTCACGGTGGGAGGAAATATGTGTAGCCTACTCACGAGCGTACTACCTATCGCGAACAAAGATCGCTGTGAAAGTCTTTGTAACTTTGATTAATATTTAATTTGTACTTTTACAAACCATTTTATAGCTGTAATGATGTTATTTATACAATCATTTGTTTGTGAGTTCACAAGGACTGTGTTTGCAGTATTCTTTTAGATTTAGTTTAGTCAACAAAACTTGCGCAATTTTCGAGAATGGTAACCATAGACGATTATAAATAAGTTTGTGTGTAACGGTATACTTCTTATACCATTCATGCGTCTGTGATGAAACTTTGGTGCGTTGTTGCACGTGCGCCTGCGAAGTTTCTGACAACAATATCTGTCTATTTGTCAGGGATTGAGGGGGGGGGGGGAGGAGGAAGGCGGCATGGGGCAGATCGGGGTGATCAAAAATTTAGTGTGAAACATTTATTTTGCGTCATTTTCATCTTCAAAAATCTTTTGTTTCTGAAATATTATATAAAAATTGAAACAAATTACCGTAATTTATCACGTTTAATAATACTGTCAGTAAAAATATGATTACCTACAGTAATTTAAATTTTAACTACTAAAATACCATAAATGTTGTAAACAATGTATTTTACTATTTACTTTTTACTTTTACGAAATAATTTAGTTCTTAAAAACGTATTGAAAATATAAATACATTTGTTTACGATGCACTTATGATAAATTGGAGTACTTAACGTGAACTTTTGCACCACCCAAAGAAAGGTCAAATTGGAAACCATGCGAACTAAGTCGTGGGCAATAACTCGATATAAATATAATCATTAACACCATTTTTAAACATACATACTGTATTTTCAAGTACAGCTTGTGTATAGCACTAGAATGACTTTCTCTGCCAACTGGTATCACAGAACAGTCTTGTAATAGTACTGTGTAAGTGTGTATATTGCACAAAACGCGACGTAGCGACGTGGAAAATTATGCAGGGAATTTGTTTAGGCGGGAACATTGAACATGACCAGCATGCACCCGACCTCTGGCGAGACATGATCTCCTGATATCTGTTCTCTGACTCTGAACAAGCCCCGCCCAACTCAAGTACTTACAAACATCACTGTCTGACAGTGTTATTGCAATACAGCTTCTGTCTGATTTATTTGTTGAAAACTAAACATTGTTCTTTTTCCATCGATGTATGCCGTTCACGGTGAATGTTGTTCAGTTGCAAAAAAACAAAAAAAAAAAAAACAAAGTAAAACAAAAAACTACTTGCGTAGGCTGTTGTTAACTAACATATAGTATACATATGCTTGCAGGAAATGGATAGCCTATAGTCGGTGTTATACCTAGAGACGACACGAAAACGAAAGTATAACAAAGCAATTATAAAATACAATTGCGTGGAAAATGGCCACAAAACTGGACTAGAACAGCTAGTTTTTTAATACTGTAGATTGGATGAGTAAAAACACACGAGAAACATGGCGGACGTTTCCGTGGCCCGATGGCTTGTCTCGAGGCACTTCGCCATATAATTTCGCCGTCGCTCCATTCTCGCCTCATGTCAATCCACCGAACACAAGAAACATCATTGTTGAGCGTTGTTTGAATATCTCCACTCTGCTACAAAAATGACGTAGTAGGTAAAGTGTAATGTTTCGACAAATAAACATGGCTACCAAGGCTCATCGCAATAAACCACTTGACTTCCATCTGTCCACTTAATTTTATAGAGGGAAATAGTTTAATGGGAAATCTGAGCGCTCAGTTGGATCACATTTTATAAGCCCGAACCAACAAGAGAAGGTTAGTTTAGTGAAATTGGTTTTGAATGTATTATTATATTTAAAAATGTTTTTCTGCAGTATTCCGTTATAAGAACGTATCTAACCACCTATGTCAAGATATGTTAATGATTTTTAGAATTTTACTTGTTTGATAAATGTTACACATTTTATTGCATCGTTTTAGCTGCATTCTAAACTTTATAAGAAACGATTAGTTAAAAGGATATATTTAACTAACAAATATATGCTCTTAATATAATTTTTTGAAGTACAGCACCAAAGATAGCACAAAAAACGTTAAATAAACCCGAATTGTTGATCAATCTTATGTTGCTGTAAAGAGTAATCGTTCACATAATGTGTGTAAGAGAGAAAGAGAGAGGGGGGTGAGAGAGAGGGGGCGATGAGAGAGGGAGGGAGTTTGTGTGTAATGAAACCTCTGTATGTGTCTTTGAGTAATGCACATATGATGTTCTGCTATATGATCAGTGATTGGATGTTTATAACTGTAAGCGTCTTGAGATTATACCCGCCAATAACACACGTGTAGTGTCGCAGCAACATTGTACAATCTGATTGGCACAGTCAAATCAAAGAAACTCGCTCTCAATAACTACGAAACAGCTGCAGATGTGCACGTGGGGAACTGATGCAAATTGGTGCAAAAATATATTCGTCAAGGTCAGTGTATGGATAACATTGTGCGTGATTTAGTTTGTTAATAGTTAGTAAATATGACGGAAAATCCTGATAATCTTATCTGCCAGCGTATTGTCCAAGTCGTTGTAGTGTTCTGTGCTTTGTTTGATTGCTCCATAGTTATGTGGCATTGTCAGAGCACAAGTGTCAAGTTCTAGCGTACCAGAATTAAGGTTGGAACATTCTAAACTATCATTGGCCCAGTCAAACAGGGACTACAGTACCCAATAAACAATCGCATTGAAGCCTAGCATATAGCCAACTGTTCCAGCAATAAACCGCCATCCCTATTAATTATTTTTGAACTGCTGTAATGTTGGGCGACTTATGTTAACTGACGATAATGAAGTAAACAAGTATGTTTTGTTTGTTGCAGGTACCGAGAGGAGGCACTCTGCTGGACAGACAGGTGAGCCACAACACACTATTATACTCTACTTTGATGTGTACAGTTGCACACACTAGCTGTCAGCAACCATGCTGCACTCCGCAGTGACACTTCTGTACTAGCTTGTGTCTTCATCACAGCGCTTGCAGGGAATGCAACCCTGCAGTGCCGTCCATGCACTATCTCTGCCTATCTCTGAATTAGATGCACGTATGTTCTCACGCCACATATTTTCACTGCCTCATGAGTATTGTACAGTGGCTGTACAGTGTGTGGAAGACAACTAGTAGGTAGTTCTATACGGTATCTATGTACAGTTGTGTACCAGCACATGTGTGAATGTGCAACAACATTGTGTTTGCCTTATTGTTTTAATAACCGCGTAGTAAAATGTTTTCCGCCTGCTTATTATCTCCGTTTTTATTCATTGTCGAGTGTAAAAACAATTTTGAACATAGTGTAGAGTCTAAGTGTATGTGTCGCTGGTGTGTAATTATATATTATGTACCATGTATGCATATGTTTGTGTGCAATACCTACTTTACCAGTTTCCCAACTCTGTAGCTGTGCATGTCTGAAGTAAACACACACTGGGACCGCTACGAAACTAAACGGATAATGTTCACTAAGGAATAATGTGAATTTCAATTGATTTTCTTAAAATAATGGTACAGTGCTTTATTTCAGAAAATCGTGGGAAATATAACATTGTACAGAACAGAAATGTATGTTGCCAGGCGATTCAAAGAACTGACTATTGCTACAGATTTGGAAAGTTCGCGAACTCATTTGCGAATACGTTACATTACAATCTCCTGTGCACGATAATTACTTTCACGACTGGGTCACTGTAACTTAAACTCGTCGTTGAGAAAGACGAACCAATAGCAGGCCTTCATGGAAACACTCAACAACTCTCACGCTACCTTGTTGCACGTACAACGTCCACTCACTGGAGCATCAGCCTATATATAGATGTAAGCACAATATGCACAGGACTGCGCAGTCCAGGCTGCACGTAGCTGAAACCTGGGTGTGTAATTACTGCTAACAAGGCTGTTTAAATAACAATGAAAATAATATAAATGCAAACCAGTTATGAATTACTACAAGTAGTTAGTGCCTAGATTTTAGAGTTTAAAATGTTCAAATTATTGATAAATCACTGCACAATTTATCTTAGACGTGCAAACATCAAGTGAGATGTCCAGAGAGGTTAGATATTTCCCGACATTAGCCGTTACGCGCGGAAAGATACTAATTGGCTGAAAATAGAACTTAAGCAGGACTTTTTTGAGTGCTCACGTTTGTCCCTAACAGTCTATAATAACGCTTGTCATTTGTCTACAAGCAAATAAACCAACCGTCTTACAATCGTGCACCGTGCAGCATTCTATACTGTTTTGCAAAGTACGTCCACACGAAATATTCTCGCTATTTTATAGTAGCTCTATTAGTTAACAAACACTTCTAGTAAATGGCAGATGTGAAGTTCCTTGATTGGTGGCCTAGATTGTAACTGGTGTAAGGTTTGGGTGTTTCTGTTGTAACTGTATTTTGTGAATATTATTTATTTATTTTAAACTGCTTCTCTTACATTAAAGCAATATAAACGTGGTTATATTTACAAACGGTTTCCAGATATTCCTAACTCTTTATTAATTCCAAAATTTTACTCTGGAACGCAACAAACCGTCAGATTCCTTTGTAAACAGAATATTTCTCATCCTTGAAAACCATTTTCTTCTGCTCTAGTTCTGCAGTCTGCAAACATGCGCTGGCAGAAGCGAGCAAACGTGAGAATATTCAGTGTGCACCAAATAAAACGACAAAGTAATTTTGTTGTCTTACTTTTAATAACGTCTACACTTATCTTTAAAAACAAAGTGCTGTGCGGAGCCGCATAGACGATTAAAAAAAACTTTCTGATGAGTTTAATCAAACTCTTCTTCCCAGTTGCCCGCCCCTTTCTAGTTTTCCAGATCCCGTTTCTAAAAATCTCATCAGAAGTACTGCCTCCCTGCTTCCTCGGCTGTAATTTTCTCACCACACGCTGAGGGAAATCTACATGTAGTAGGTTGGCAGAAAAACTTTGTAAAATCCATTGTTCCCGACGCCCATTAACTGGGAAACGCTGGAAAGCTGCCCCCGCCTCGTAGAAGCGTAATTATAATTAAGAAATATTAAAAAAAATTTGATTGAAAAATATTTTGTTAGTTGCGCGAGTGTGGGGGGGAAGAGCTTTTAACACAGATTACGGCGGACATAATAGTAGATGTCGAGACGATACCTGGTGATGGTGAGGGGGTGAGGGATCAGCTAAATTATGCGGCGCAGTCTCTACGCGACACATCAATCACAGGCCCGTTCCAGGCTATAATTACACCGCAACGAACCAGCAGGCTTTATTATTGGCCGGAGTACAGTCTGTGTCCGGCCACAACTGGCACAGTCTTGACAGGTAGCTGTCCTCTCACACCTCACAGCACGTCATGTGGGGATGATGTACGTAACTTCTTGACAACCACTCAGAGTAGACTACTTGAAGAGTTGAACACTGCCTCGACACTGCGCCTCAGAGTAGTACATTCACACAGTCGGTGTCCGACCACAACTGGCGCAGTCTTGACAGGTAGCTGTCCTCTCAC
>PNEQ01105397.1:0-16465 GCA_003012365.1 Medauroidea extradentata | reverse complement strand
CAGGTGGTTATCATGGAGTAATACAATCCATGCGGCACCCGAGGAGGCCTTTTAGCGCTGCCGCCACTGTATTGTATTTCGCCGCCCTGCCCGACAGCCACGGCGCCGAGGAGTGAGTGGGAAGGGGGTGTCCTAGCTCCGCCACCACAGTATCGTACTACACCGCCCAGCCAGACAGTCGCGGCTCGCAACAGTATTTAATTTTTCAAAACTACTCTTACACCAAACACTGTTATCATTAGAAAAAGGCAAAAAGGGTCTACAAAACAGCTTATTCAGTTTTTTAGATCCTGATAACCAGTAAGTGTTCTCGTACTGACCGACATTGAAGGACCGAATATATTCTCTGTTTTTCTCTTTGTGTTGGATTTTTAAATCCGGCAGTGCCGGACATGGCCTGCCATTCTTCACTACGTCACATTTTTGTTGAATACTACTTCAAGAAAACGGAATTGTTTCTAATAGACTGTCAACAATACACACTTCTGATGGCTTTTCAATAGGCTGACCGGTATCCATCATTAATATTTCAGCATCTGTAACACTATAATTCACTCCAATGAACAATAGTTGCCACTGACTTTACAGTTCACATTGTTGTCCTGTACACACATATGATAGTTCTTTCCCGGTTACCGAAACGCGTTAATGCTTCCCTTGTTAGCCACTAGAAGCTGCTCTCCAAAAAAACAGTTCATGCAACCACGCTAGATACCTCTGACGACCAGTGTAGCTCTCGGCCGAGAGCTACAACCGCCGCATGTGGCCTGTGTGTAAACACTTAGGTATCCTGCCTGAAGGGTGAGGAAAGGGCGGTGCGCGTACATGTAATATCGCCAACAGAGCAGACCACAGGAAGCTTCCACGATCGAGCAAGCATAGCCCTTCGTCGAAGCGCGGCCGTATACCTTTTGTCACCTTGAGCGGCCACAGTACACATTTGCTATCACTTAATGGGCTAGGATACACAAAAACTAATAATAAATGCTAATGTTTAATAATCGCGTTTCGAGTGCGCTGGTGCAGCAAGCCTAGCAAGCATGGAGAATTCGCCACTGCACACTTGTAAGTACTTTGGTTGACGAAGAAAATCGTAATGACTGACCATAAAATTGAAGTGTAATTTGATTCCATTTCGTGAATAGGTACTTAAGAGCACCACAGATAATTTTATACATTTATTGGTTTTGAATGTTAGTCTTTTGATGCACTAAATGTAAAGGTTAATTTATTCATGACCTTTTATGTATCACTCAAATCACAATTGGTTTAGGCACAATAGAAAACAGCATAGTTATACTGTGAATGTATTGCAAAAATTTGCCAAATGCATTTCTAACAATCATCTACTTTGGATGTATTATGTATCAAATCCCACTGATTTTTAAAACTCACTGTTATGGAATGTCTAAATAGGTTGGTAGACTGTTGAAGTATTCATAGATTGGTACTTTTAGACAAACGTACTATTATTAAGGATAAACACATTTTGCTGCAAGGTTACGCAGTGTTTCGCTGGCTTATGCCAAGTTTCATCAAGCAGCAATAAAGCTTGCCTAAGCCAACAAAATGCAAAATATCACACACACGCCAAGGAAAATGTGTTTGTTCTTTATAATGTACATTCCTGTCTAGAAGTACCTGCTGTGAGTACTTAAATTTCTGTTTCAATTTATTTATCTGGTTATCCTAGTTACCTAAGACTTCTCCAAATTGAGGAATAAAGGTGTTTCATTGTTATGCCTGCCAGTAGTGTTGATGTATCAGTGTGTATGCTGGAATGTGACCTAAAATAACAAAAAAAAAAAAAAAGCTTTGTTGTTGAAACAGACAATAATGCAATTGTTTTGAATATGTTTAATGTTTCATGCATTTTGTATATTAGAGTTGGCTTTTTCTATTTTTGTCTTTTGTTAGGTGGTCAGCGAGTACTTTTGATTACCACCTTATCTAGAAAAATGATTTAGAAATATTTATTGCAACAGAAGAGATTGAGACGTACTCACTATTCCAAACCACTTATTACGAACTTGCATGCATGTGAAAAATAGAACTGACCACAAAAAGTAACCACCTGAGGCTAAAAGAATTGTAAGCTTTGGAAAAAAACTTTTATATCTTCTTCTCTGATAAATATCTATAAGAACTTAATGTGAAAATGTTTTTGGTTTAAATTACCATTTACTATAAAAAACAAGGGTGCTAGAAAAAAATAGAGAGGGTGTTATTCTGTTTTCTAAAATTAGGAATGAGTACAAATTACTTTTGCATTCCTCATGTACACTTGTTACACACCTTCTTGTCATATTTTTTCTATAGCATATTAAATAATTTATTAATCTATTTTCTTAGGTTTCTATTTATTTAACTCTGGGACTCTACATTGAGCAATAGCTCTGGCAAGTTGTTTTTGAAATGAGCTTTCCAGCGATGTACTCGTAATTTTTTTGGTATGGAACAATTGGTTTTGTTTTTAAGGGGGGGGGGATAATTTCCAAATGTAATAGGATCCCAGAGGTTCTCTCCTGTAAAAATTTGAACTAAAAAGTGCAAAATGGTGCTATGTAAACATTTTTCATACCTAAACTGGAAGTATTTCAGGCGATATAGAAATTATTTTTGTCCGGAAACCAGTACATGAATTTGGTTCAGGTTGTGTTTTTGGCTTTTGGTACCAGTGCTGCCCTGGAACCATGTCGAGCTAACAAGATGGGACATTCATATCAAATAACAGTTTCCTGTAATTATATTTAACGCAAGAAATTTGAGACGTTTGAAAGCTGTGTGGATACCATAATATGCTGTTGTAAGTAGTAGACATAATTTTTATGCCAAAAATTTTTGTTTGCTAGTGTGGTTTGACAAATTTTTAATTTGTCTTTCACACGTCACTCACATTAATAAATGATCTAACTTTAAAAATACTTTTGTTATATTTTAAATTATGCTTATACTATGTGCTACTGATTTACGACATTAGGGATGTGTTACAAGACCTGCCCCTTTTTCCTTAGCCATCTGCAAAAGACTCCCGAGGAAAGCTCCTCGCCATACAGTGCTGAGCAGGAGGGTGGGAGCAATGTGTGGCGGTTTTGTTTGAGTGAATAGCGTGCATTTTTTTATAGTGTTATTATTAAGCTTTAGTTAAATGCTTTATATAATGTCTGTATAGTATTTATGTATGTCTTTTTAAACACACCACTACACAAGTAAAACAAGCAGTGTCCTGGATGCATGAAAGCTCTATTTAAAGTCAAAGGAATTTATTTTTCTTAATATCTTTAATATTTTCCTTTCATTTTCAATTGACGACACTCAATAACTTACACGGTTTGTCACCTATGTTATACGTATATACATAGCCTTCCACTGGTTAATAGAAATACTTTAGAAATAGTTGTCACATATAAGGTGTTCCTCAAAAGTAATAATGTTTTTTACTATTTTTCAAGTATTAATTTTCGTTATGTCACATTCATAACTTTTTATGATAGTATTAATGTGTATGAATTAGTTTTTGCCTCATAAAGCTACCCCCTTCATTCGTAGGGGGGTTTGGCTTCCCGTTAGTGGCTGCGATTGGAATAGGAGCGGGATGGTTACAGGAGATGGGCGTGTTTTCGGCCCACCCTGGGTCTTTCGTCAGTTTGCTTGATCCAGGACTCTTCAACCCCTGCTGGGCACCACATCCAGGGGTTTATATAATTTCATGTAATTTTTCCACCACTAGCCTTGCACACTCTACTGCTATACCTACTAGAGTGTTTGGCAGCAGATCTACTTCACTGGCTGGCCTTCTCCACATTTCAGTTGTAGTGTTGCTTTTTGTGGTGAGTAAACAGCATATATACTCCCCCATCGTTTTTTGACTTGGTGGTTGGTCACCCCATCCCCAGTGATATTTCAATTATGTATTAAGATCGAGTGTATTATGGCGTGGAGACTGGTCCTACAAGTCTCTGAAAACTTCTACTTCCTTCGAGGGTGCAAGAACCGCTTGGTAAATGAGCCTGCCCTATGGTCGTATGTCTGTAGACCCTGCGATCATCACCAATATCTATCTCGTCTAAGCTGTCCCTGCTAGTCTACCTATTCCCAAAACTGTAACCCCCACATCCTGTCTGACAAATATGAGTCATTCTTGCCAATATTTGTTTAACCCCCAGCCCCCCTTCTCCTACCCTAATCCCTCCCATCCCCCCTCGTCAAGGATATGTTGCGGTGTCTGGCCAACAAGAACCTATAGTTTGACTATTGACACCAACACATGTTTTACACTGTAAGTCATTATTATTTACTAGTGCATGTTTTATTATGTTTTTAAATTTTGCTTGCACACATTCTTCACATTAAGTTTATGTATGAAGTGGCAGTAATGATACTTTTGTAAGCTTATACTATTAGTCCGTCTTATATAAGAATTCCATTTTTTGACAGTTGTGTTCACATTCCTTTTTACAGATGTTTCCATGGAATAAGCAGTGTTTACCTCCACCATAAGTGATTTTTGCACAAACATATTCAACTGACTCATAAATTGTGAAGTACATTGAAATGAAAAATATTTTTCAGTAGAAATTTTTACCCATGGTAGTTTTCATAACTGTCAAAAAATGGAATCCTTATGTGAGACAGGCTATAGCTTCTGTGCTACTTAAGTACTTTAGGGACAAAGTATGGTTTCTAAGCAAGAACCCATAGTTTACTTCGAGTGCTTGTACTCTGAACCTGACCCTTAAAAAATTAATGTTGTATGAAGTGGACACCCTAGGACCAGGGTATCAGACTCAGAATTGTAAGGGGGAGCCTGTACGCAATCAACATACCCTAATAGATTATGTGAATTGAGACCCTACGACGGAGAAGTGCCAGAATGAGGGAGAACAGGTTATCCCTGTGAAAACCTGCTGGCCAGCGACATCGTCCACTAATGCCTTCATCACAGTTTGTGTGCAGAAACAGCGTGGTTTTTTTTACAAGTGGCGTGCCACAATTCAGGCTTTATGGTACAGAGGCAGTAACAAAAAACTAGCAGATAGTTGAAATAAGAAAAATTGAAACAATAGTGCAACAGTAGCATGAAGTTAGACAAATGCCATGCTGATAATTCTTAACACGCTGGTCACTGTGTTACATTTTATACCTGTCTTGGCGAAATATATATGTTATCTAGAAAGTTTTACAAAATTTATTAATTCAAAATGAGCCATTGGCGTATCACCATTCCACAAAATATGTTATAAAAGCACTAGAATATTACACTGCTCTTTTGTTAAAGGCTCAAATTGAATGCTGACATATTGCAGCCGAAGATATTTCAGTGAGGGTGGGGGCCAACAATTTTTTTCAACAAAAAAACTTTGGCATAGGACATTGCATGTTACAGGCTGCAACATGGCGCTGTTCAATTTAGTAACTTAACACACTGAGAAAAACTGTGAGCATTGTTCTTTCAAACCTTGGTTTCAACAAGCGAAGACTCATGGAATTTTTATATAAAATTCTTATGAATCCAAATGGCATTGCGCCAAGATTAGAGTACCTCTTGACATCGCAAAACATTGTCACGTTTATGTGTGTGTGACGTCGCAAGGTTTGCATCATCAGCCATATAAAATAATTTGATTTTTAGGTTTTTTTTTATACGAGAAGGTAGGGCTGCAGCGCAAATTCGGTTTACTTTCTGCTACCCTGCAAGTACAGGCAACTCCCGTCTATCCGCTCTAATGGAGGGTGCCGTTGCCTCAGATAATTCACGTTTACCCTTTCTTAGATCTGAGTAGAAAGAAAAGAAAGTCAAACTCATTACAACAATTAAATGCAGCAATTTAATGCAGTAGACGATTATTCGCATTAATGAATAGGGGGTATGCGCTTATAATCTAAAAATACTTATATATAAAAATTCACGAATATTTTAACTATCGAAAGAAAAATTCCGTTAATCCGTTCATATGCGACACGCAGAACAATCTCGTGAATCTATTCATACGCGGAACTTTTGTTTCGTCTGCTGGAAAAGGCCTAAATATTCTTCAAGCCCTTAATATATGGTAGCGGGCATTACACATAATTGAACATTATGCGAGAATACACAGTATGTATTTATAAATAACCAAAATTTTTTTTTCAAAAATATTTTTCAAAATTTTCAACTACTTCAAGTGAAAATTTCGCGCGGATAATCCGTAAATCGGATAATTAGCACGCGGATAATCGGGAGTCTACTGTACTAAAATTTAGGCTAAATGTTGTCCACAATCAACCAAACAAATTACTACATAAAAATCTTTGATATATTACACCAAAATTGCAAATAAATAGTTCAACTGTTATGCTTGTATAATAGAGCTCGACAAATAGACTAAACGACATAGCAAATTTCACATTTATTTTCTCAAAATTAAAAAAAACCTAATTTTATCATATGTTGAGTAAATTGTGATGTCGCCCCCGAGACGTCCGTGCGACGTAGCACCGAGACGTCCGTGCGATGTCGCGCCGAGACGTCCCTGCGACGTTGCGCCTAAACGTCGCAAAATGTGGCCATATGTACTTCCCTGCGAAGATGTTGCGACGTTACTGCGACGTTTTGCGACTTCCATGCGACGTCGCAAAGTTACACTGCGATGTCGCTGCGACTTTTTTGTGCTGTATGGGTTAGATAACTCTGGGACTGTACTTTGAGCAGTTAATGTTAATGGCAATGGCAAGTTGTTTTTGAAATGAGCTTTACAGCGATGCACTCGTAAATTTTTTGGTATGGAACAATTGGTTTTGTTTTTAAGGGTGGGAATAATTTCCAAATGTAACAGGATCCCAGAAGGCCGATTAAATATCGCTTTGGTGAGGTGCAGTGCAAAATTTGCACCTGCGCTTCGCTGCTTTGGTATTAAATATACAAATACGCAGGTGCAAGTGGTCACTTGATGGCGCAAAGTGCCTGATAATCTGCAACTATCAAATGACTCGACGCAAGCATGCGCATTGGACAATTTAATTTTCGGGTGTGTGAAAGTGAATTAATATTAAAGTTGGATATCTTTATCTGTATCCAGTGTTCTATGAACTTTAATTATATACGTTTTCGTGTACACATTTCAGCTTTTAATAGTGATGAAGTACAATAGAAGTACGAATCTGCAATGTTTTTACTAAAGAAGCAATTTAAAGTGGGCAGCGATTTATTAGCCTTTCATTGAAATAAATTTTGAGGGTATTTTTCCGTGGCACACGACGAGAAAATCGAGTTGGTTTGTTGACGAGGTTATTTGTACCCTTAAAAAATGTTTTGCAAGTACCTGTTTGGCTAATTGCTTAGTACAATGACATTACCTCTCTATTTTCCTTGCTTGGATGGGGTGTTTCAACATCACATCTTTCTCGCCGACTTGTTTCCACATTACACGTGCTTTATATTTAAGAGTGATTCCGTTGGGATTCTCTTTATTTCATTAAACAGGAGGGCTATCATTTTAGTTTTAAGTCATTTGTGAGACTTGCTGTCTACACAACACACTATCTCGGTGAACATTGAACTTACAATCATCTAGACCTAATTTGCAGTATTGTTGTACGAAAGCCACTCGTATTCACTACATATTAGCAATGAATTATTTAAAAATAATCAATGTATCATGATTTCATAATTTACGACTCGCTGAAAGACGAATGCCACATGTTATGTATAGCCAATTAGGTAGTAGGCCTACGCACACAAATACCATGCCACAGTTAAAATAACTTACGTAAAACTAGGTCACTCAAATTAATACCAGTAGAAACATAAAATGTATACATCACACGTCTATCACTTTTAGGCCCTCAATTTTCCGTTAGCAACATATTATGTAAAACCTGGTTACAGACGAAAACCACTCTGATGTATTTCAATTGTGTTACAAAAATGTTGCCCTCCATAAATAAATCACTTAATTATTCACGAACAATCTCTTTCAACAAAAATGAACACGTGCATCCCCTTCACTGAAAGAACGAACCACGACATTATGGAAATTTATTTTCACACTTCAAAACACAACTACGACATATACACTTGTAATAAAAAATTTTCTGACACTTTTCCTTCATAATTTGATATGAACAATACTTCTTACATCATTGTCTAATCACGAGAATGCTACACAATTAGAGGTTACGAAAAATTTAACCAAAACATTATTTTTAGCGCGAGAAATGTTCACTGATACCTGGAAGCTATATCTGCATGTTAGCACACAGGTGTGCAGACAGCTTTTGCAGTCCAAGTGGCGGTGAGAACGATGTTACAAATTTTCTGATTGGCTTGTGTAAGTTGGAGAGGGGAGGCAGTTGCGCCGAGCCAAAATAGGCTCCGACTCTTGGGTCTTGCGTTTTCGAGTATATTTAATTCCAACTACGATTCGAGGTGCAGGTGCCGAGCAGATATCATTGCGTTGCGCTGCGTCGGTGCAAAACGCAAGTGGTGATATTTAATCGGCCCCCAGAGGTTCTTTCCTGTCAAAATTTGAATTAAAAAGTGTAAATTGGGGCTATGTAAACATTTTTCGTACCTATACTGAAAGTATTTCAGGAGACATGGAAATTATTTTTGTCCCAAAACCAGTACATGAATTTGGTTCAGGTTGTGTTTTGGGCTTTTGGTACCAGTGCTGCCCTGGAACCATGTTGAGTTAACAAGATGGCACATTCGTATCAAATAACAGTTTCCTGTAATTATTACTTAAAGTAAGAAACTTGAGACAAAGTTTGAAAGCTGTGTGGATACCATAATATGCTGTTGTAAGTAGTAGACATCACTTTTTATGCCGCAAAATTTTGTTTGCTAGTGTGGTTTGACAAATTTTAATTTGTCTTTCACATGTTACTCACTTTAATAAATGAATGAAATAACTTTGAAAATACTTTTGTATTATTTTTAATTATGCTTATACTATGCGCTACTGATTTACGACATCAGGGATGTGTGACCAGACCTGCCCCCTTTTCCCCTAGCCATCTGCCAAAGACTCCCGAGGAAAGCCCCTCGCCATACATTGCTGAGCAGGAGAGTGGAAGCAATGTGTGGCGGTTTTGTTTGAATAAATAACGTGTATTTTTATAGTGTTATTATCAAGCTTAAATTAAGTGCTTCATATAATGTCTGTATAGTATTTATGTATGTCTTTTTTAACATACAGCTACACAAGTAAAACAAGCAGTGTTCTAGATGCATGAAAACTCTACTTAAAGTCAAAGGAATTTATTTTTTAAAAAATATCTTTAATATTTCCCTTTTATTTTCAATTGACGACCTTTAATAACTTACATATTTTGTCACCTATTTTATATATACATAGCCTTTCACTGATTAATACAAATACTATGAAAATAGTTGTCCCATTTAATGTGTTCCTCAAGAGTAATAATGTTTTTTACATTTTTCATATACTAATCTTCGTTATGTAACATTCATAACATTTTATGATAGTGTTAATGTGTATGAATTAGTTTTTGCCTCATAAAGCTACCTCTTCTTTCGTGGGGGGTTTGGCTTCCCATCAGCGGCTGCCATTGGAATCGGGCGCGGATGGTTAAAGGAGATGGACGTGTTTTCGGCCCACCCTGGGTCTTTCATCAGTTTGCTTGACCCAGGACTTTTCAACCCCTGCTGGGCACCACATCCAGGGGTTTATATAATTTCATGTAATTTTTCCACCACTAGCCTTGCACACTCTACTGCTATACCTACTAGAGTGTTTGGCAGCAGATCTACTTCACTGGCTGGCCTTCTCCACATTTCAGTTGTAGTGTTGCTTTTTGTGGTGAGTAAACAGCATATATACTCCCCCATCGTTTTTTGACTTGGTGGTTGGTCACCCCATCCCCAGTGATATTTCAATTATGTATTAAGATCGAGTGTATTATGGCATGGAGACTGGCCCTGACAAGTCTCTGAAAACTTCTACTTCCTTCGAGGGTGCAAGAACCGCTTGGTAAATGAGCCTACCCTATGGTCGTATGTCTGTAGACCCTGCGATCATCACCAATATCTATCTCGTCTAAGCTGTCCCTGCTAGTCTACCTATTCCCAAAACTGTAACCCCCATATCCTGTCTGACAAATATGAGTCATTCTTGCCAATATTTGTTTAACCCCCAGCCCCCCTTCTCCTACCCTAATCCCTCCCATCCCCCCTCGTCAAGGATATGTTGCGGTGTCTGGCCAACAAGAACCTATAGTTTGACTATTGACACCAACACATGTTTTTACACTGTAAGTCATTATTATTTACTAGTGCATGTTTTATTATGTTTTTAAATTTTGCTTGCACACATTCTTCACATTAAGTTTATGTATGAAGTGGCAGTAATGATACTTTTGTAAGCTTATACTATTAGTCCGTCTTATATAAGAATTCCATTTTATGACAGTTGTGTTCACATTCCTTTTTACAGATGTTTCCATGGAATAAGCAGTGTTTACCTCCACCATAAGTGATTTTTGCACAAACATATTCAACTGACTCATAAATTGTGAAGTACATTGAAATGAAAAATATTTTTCAGTAGAAATTTTTACCCATGGTAGTTTTCATAACTGTCAAAAAATGGAATCCTTATGTGAGACAGGCTATAGCTTCTGTGCTACTTAAGTACTTTAAGGACAAAGTATGGTTTCTAAGCAAGAACCCACAGTTTACTTCGAGTGCTAGTACTCTGAACCTACCCCTTAAAAAATTAATGTTGTACGAAGTGGATACCCAAGGACCAAGGTATCAGACTCAGAATTCAGAATTGTAAATGGGAGCCTGTAAGCAATCTACCCCAGTGCTTTCATCACAGCTTGTGTGCACAAACAGCGTGGTTTTGTTTACTTTACAAGTGGTGTGATACCCTCTAGGCTTTATGAGACATAGGCAGTAACAAAAAACTAGCAGATATTTTCAATAAGAAAAATTGAAACAATGGTGCAACAGTCGCATGAAGTTGGGCAAATGCCATGCTGATAATTCTTAACACTGGCCACTTTGTTACATTTCATACCTGTCTTGGCGAAATATATTTGTTATCTTGAAAGTTATTGCAAAATTTATTAAATCTGGATGAGCCATTGATGTATCACCTTTACTGATTCCACTAAAGATGTTATAAAAGCACTAGATTGAATGTTATGCTGCTCTTTTGTTAAGGGCTCAAATTGAATGCTGACATATTACAGCCGAAGATATTTCAGTGAGGGTGGAGGCAACAATTTTTTTTCTTCAAAAAAAAATCTTTGGTGTAGGACATTGCATTTTACAGGCTGCAATATGGCGCTGTTCAATTTAGTAACACACAGAGAAAATCTGTGAGCATTGTTCTTCCGCACCTTGTTTTCAACAAGCGAAGCCTCATGGAAATTTTTGGCATTGAGCCAAGACAAGAGTACCTCTGACATCGTAAAACATTGTCATGTGTACGTCTCTGTGACGTCGCAAAGTTCGCATGATCAGCCATATCAATTAATTTAATTTTTTGGCTTCTTTATATGAGAAAGTAGGTGTGAAATTTAAGGTTCCAGCGCAAAGTCGGTTTACTTTCTGCTACGCTGCAAGTATAGACAACTCCCGTCCATCCGCTCTAATGGAGGGTGCCGATGCCTCGGATAATTCAAAATTACTGATAATCCACATTTACCCTTTCTTAGATCGGAGTAGAAAGAAAAGGAAGTCACACTCATTACTACAATCAAATGCAGCAATTTAATACAGTAGACGATTATTTGCATTAATGAATAAAGGCTATGCGCTTATAATCTAAAAATATTTATAAATAAAATTTCACGAATATTTTAATTATCCAAAGAAAAATTCTGTTATTCCGTTCACGTGCGACACGCAGAACAATCTCGTGAATACATTCATACGCGGAACTATCGTTTCGTCTGCTGTTAAAGGCCTAAATATTCTTCAAGCCCTTAAAAATATTATAGCGTGCATTACACATAATTGAACATTATGCGAGTATACACAGTAAATATCTATAAATAACCAAAACTTTTTTTTTCAGAAACATTTTACAAATTTTTCAACTACTTCAAGTGAAATATTTTGCGCGGATAATCTGCAAACCGGATAATTAGCACGTGGATAATCGGGAGTCTACTGTATTAAAATTTAGGCTAAATGTTGACCACAATCAAGCAAACAAATTACTACATAAAATCTTTGACATATTACACCAAAATTACAAATAAATAGTTCAATTGTTACGCTTGTATAATAGAGCTCGACAAATAGAAGAAACGACATAGCAAATTTCACATTTCTTTTCTAAAAATAAAAAAACCTAATTTTATTATATGTTCAGTAAATTGCGATGTCGCCCCGAGACGTCCATGCGATGTAGCGCCGAGACGTCCCTGTAACATCGCCCCGAAACGTCTGTGTGACGTAGCGCCGAGACGTCCCTGCGACGTCGAGCCGAGACATCGCAAAATGTGGCCATATGTACTTCTCTGCGACGTTTTGTGACTTCCATGCGACGTCGCAAAGTTACACCTCTACGTCGCTGCGACGTTTCCGCGAATTCTTTGTGCTGTATTGGTTAGAAACTAATATTGTATGTTTAACTGAGCATCACCTAAAAAGTATCTGTCTTGATGTACTTAACTTTAAAGGCTTTAATTTAGCAGCAAGCTACTGTGGAGTGTGAGGGAAAAAAGGGGGGAGGTTGTATAAATGATCAAAGACAATATAAAGTTTACCAATATTGATAGATATAAATATTGTTTTGAACAAAATTTTGAATGTTGTGTGAATGACATTGCAACCTCTATAGTGATAGTTTTAATAATTAGTTTGTACAGAGCACCTACAGTTAATATAATTTTTTTCCTCAATTAGATAATGACATGAGATCAACAGCCCACACGTGCATCACGACCGCTCGTCAACACACACCAGCGACACAGGCAGTATTCACCACAACGGCCCGCAGCATTTGGAAGGCACCCTGCATGCGCCCGGTACTGATGGGACTGACTGAGCGCTCAAGTTAATGTGGCCACGTGGTTAGCAAGCGAACACAAAAGAAAGTGCCAATATTTAAAGCAAATCAACCAAATAACATCACCACAACACACTCCAACAACCAGCTAAACAAGCACTACGCCATCACTGATCATGACGTGCACAAATGCCGGAACGAATGTCGCCTGAAAAAAATAGTGCGGGATATACTAGGGCAAAGTAATAATGGAGAGACAGTCTCCATATTTTTTGGGAATTATTGAGCACCCACAAGTAGGGCAAACAAATTTATTACGTAAAGTATTTCATAATTGTTCAACAATGCTGGACCGCCGGGAGCGGCCCAGACCGACAACCTGGCAACCACAAAGACAGCGCAATGCGCCAACAATTTTTTATACTTAAAATAAGAATAGTGATTAATGTGTTATATCCAAGTGTTCTACATGTGTTAGAATAATAAACAGCGTCAGTTCGGACTTAGAGAGACGGCTTAACAATCCAACCGGAGCGGAAGGCACAATTAAATTAATTTCCCTATGTAAGTTTATTTATGCCATTTCAGAAAACCCAATTATGTTAACATCTCCAAGGGCTCATATGTGTCTCATGTAAATTTTAGCAATACTTTCTTATTGTGTATTGTTGTGTTGCGTGATTTTTGCTTTACTGTAATAGAAGTCGTACCAAACATTTATGAGACGGTAAATAAGGTGAGTTGAGTATAGAATAATTTGTGAAATTAATTACTGTTGCAGAAGATACTTTTCTTACCAAAATGTAGATTCTTGTAAATTCATCGACAAAACATAAAATAAAATAAATATAGTGCCCTTTATCGAAAATAATGAAATATATTAAAAGAACTTGATTATTTAATTTAAAAATCTCTCACCCTAGGTCAAACACATAGTTTAGGCACAATTTACCATAAGTAGAGAAAAGTTTGAGTTTGGTTAAAAATATATTGATACTAGGATCAAAGTTCCTCGGCTAGGGATAAAATTAAATTTTGGGATCTATTATATAAGTTGCTCAGTCGTAAAACATAACTTTTAAACTCAGGACCACTGGGTTTGATCTCGTTGACAAAGATTAGGCACACCAAACTCTTAATGGAATAAAATATTACAATTTCATTTAAATTTTGTAACCGTAAAATTTTGTGAAATAAATTTTGATAGAAATATCCAAGTCCATATTTGAAGAGGTCGGCCTTGTCCCCAAGATGGATATACATAGGGACGCTAGAAGCATAGGTATTCAAAATGGCTATTCTTACAATGTACACCTGAAGTTCTCTGCATCTTCATGACACTTCAAATTAGCCTAAATATTGCTACTGAAGTGAGCCTCTTCTTAAAATGGCCTAAAATTAACAGACGTACTATCGCCTACCTAAATAAGTTCCCTGACATAACCTTAGGTCGACAGTAGAAATAAAATGATGCATTTTCTGCTGGGCCGATTCTACCGCATGCTTCTTCCATCACAATTCAGGGAACTCTTTTTCCTTACTCTTATCACATAACATATCTATGTTCTCTTTCAAATTGGGAGCAGTTGCCTTGGCAACCAATCAACAAAAGAGGTATAAAACCTGCAATCTGCTCAGAGAAACCTCTCTGGAGTAGATAAATACTCTTTACTTACAAAGTAAAAATAACTAGAATTATACTAAGTACAATCATATGGTAATTAAAATTTTAAACACATATTTAAAAATTACATTAAAATAATAACCAGATGTTGGAATAAATTAAGAAAAATATTTAAATAAACAATTATGCAACAATTTGGTAATATCAACATATTCATAAAATATTTGCAATATTTTCAAAGAAGAAAAGTTATATGAGCATTTTCAGAAATTCAATAACAATATCAAATAGCGTCTAGATAATTTAACGTATATGAAAAATAATTAGTATTAACTATAAATAACAATGAGTGAGAGATTTTCTTAATCTAACACAAAACAAATATAATATTAAATTAATTAAGTTAAACAAAAATTACTTTATTAGGGCGGGAGCTGTCAATATACTAAAACTTCTGATGTTTTTCTAACAATGTCTTTCTTAGTCTATTAGATCCTCAATTATATAACAAACATTACAAACTGTAACGATCTCGTTACAGTATGTACAAAACTACAACACAACATGCTTAAAGCAGCCTCGTGAATAGTTTTGGCGGGCGCTCTCAGCTACTATTGGGAGCGGGCGCCATTGTTCGACAGTCTTGTCTCAGGCATGTAGGAGGTAGGCCATATGTTCGCGGCTCCTGGACCATCACCGTATCTTGTCGTATCATGTAACTGCAATAGTGTTTTGATCTAGTTTTTCAGGAACCTTATTAACGTAACAGTAACTTAATCGTCCAGGAGTAGAGCCACCTCCATCCCTGCTAGCTATTGCGCCCAGGGGTTTATCTTTCCAACGTACCTTCACCATCGCATAACCAGTGTTCGCATTTACCGAGTTAGCCACCCACCGGCTATAGGCGTGGGGACTGCTTAAGGCATGTACGTGCAATATACAGTGTGCCAATAATAACACAATAAATCAGAGGTGAAATCTATTCACGCAGTTAAGTTATTTGGCCACGGCCAATTCATGGTCCTTCGGGAGCTGGTCCTACCAACCAGCCACTTTCCAGCCGCCTCACAACAACATACATCTCGACGTGGAGGATACAGAGTGGACTCGCCACACGGGCGGTAGACCTATGGCCGTCACCAGCAGCAGTTGGCACCCTCCAGGGCATAAGTAAGACGCCCCCACCCCCTTTGCCCTCACCACTAACACATCACTAAGCTGTTTAGTTACCCTATTTATTTTAACTAAATGTAGAATTTATTATATGTGGAGACTTTAACATTAATTATCTTATATAATCTGCAAGCACACAATTTTTAAACTCTCTTACTTCTTATAATTTGGAACCAGTAGTGTTCTTTCCAACTAAGACACAGAATCAGTCTAAAACTGCTATTGACAACTTCTTCTTAGATACCTCTAGAAAGAGTATTGTTACAAGCTTGCGGGCTAGGTACGTTTTGGGATGGAGGTCTTTGATAAAATAAAGAAAATAAAGCTAACCTAGTTTATTTACAACTGTACATACAAAAATAACCTATGCCTACATTGATTTACCACAATAAATGTCAAACAGAACAAGTAACTACTATTTACACAAAAAAGGAAAAAAATACATCTTTTCCACATTTTCCTTAACACTGTCAATTCTATGGCCCACCATTTGAGAAACATTTTGAATTTTCTTGTCCACATACTCTATTTTAGTATGCACTAGCTCACTAATTCCCTCTATCTTCTTGTCTACATTCTCATTAACACTGTCAATTTTCCTATCAACACTGTCTATTTTCTTGTCTATGTTTTCGTTAACACTGTCTATTTTGGTATTTACACCACTAATTTGGCTACTTAGTCCCTCTATTAGTGCTCG
>PNEQ01105396.1:0-16465 GCA_003012365.1 Medauroidea extradentata | reverse complement strand
AGGCTTAGACTGTGCTGATCATGTAACACAAGAGCATTACAATGTAAGTAAATTAACCAAATATTAATTCAATTCATTAAGAAATGCAGTATCAATTCGAATTTGATCGCTTTTGCGTAAGCCCAAGTTTGCTTTAAAAAAAATTACGTACAAGTTTGCCATCATGTCTAGCGAAAACAGCTTTTACACTCAATATTTAAGGGTACATGTTGTACAACACAGTCGTCCTACGGTGCCAGTATCGCCGTATTTAATACAAATACTAACCTTCACTGTGGAAACTTCTATCCAAGGAAACTGCTTCTATTCGCTTCTAACAGTCAATTTTGACACCCGACACATTTAAAACTGGATACTTCGTTCTCGTGTTTTTATGGAGTTTTCAAGCTTTTCCACCGGATTTAAATGTTTCAAATTTTCATCCGTTGGTAAATTTTCGGTACACAATTGCTTTCCTTCAGACATAAATACATAACAGCAGTCTTCACGAAAAGCACAACAAATAAACAATAAATAAAATAATATTTTGATTGAAAGCATACTTTTAATTGGTTCTTCAGATCATGTGACAACAAATTCAAAGTGCCAACTTGAGAATAAATACTGCTGTCTAGGATAAGTGGCCCTCAGCTAAGTGTCACCTAAAAAAACACACATTTTAATGGTGAAACGCCATTTTCGTAAGTATCATAATTAAGGGATCCTTAAGCTTAAGTGTCCCTTAGCTGAGGGCTTGTTTAGGGGATGTTGGTGAAACCGGCCCCAAGGCTCTATCTACCAAATGCACTTGCTATTAATATTGGTTACAGATGTGATCATAAGATATAATGAAAATAAACTTTTTACAAAGGGTGGGATAAAGTCACCTCGGGGTAGCTAAAGCCACCCCGGCTTACGGTACATATAAAAATTGTAACTTAAATTAATAACGAAAATGATTCATAGGTATCTACCTGTTACAATTGTGTGTTGAAAATGTATAATAAATTACCCTCCTAGTTGTAACGTTACTCCTTTATTACCAACTCGTGTTTTTTATTCTCACATTACACATGCTTTGTTTAAGAGTGATTCTGTTGGGATTCTATTTATTTAATGAAATGGGAGGGCTAAACTTTTAGTGTATCGTCTTTCGTGAGATAGGTGAGATACTTGTTTGATATTTTAACAAAGTGTTTGCAGTCTACACATATCACACCTACCTCAGTGAACAGCGAACTTGCAAACAATCTATTTAAATTTATTGTAGGGTCCTTGAATGAATGCTGTGGCAACACATTAGCTCTGAATTATTTGTAAATATAAAAAAACGATTTACGACTCACTAAACAACCATAACCACACATTTATTAGGCAATGCACTCATAGATACCATGTCACACGAGTAATAAATCTTACGTGGAATTAAAAATTTTATTTACTTAAAACTACGATAACGAACATTTGACGTGTGCTCAACAGCCCACGGGTGCATCGCGACCGTTCGTCAACACACACCAGCATCACGGGCAGTATTCACGACAACGACTCAAGGTATTCGGAAGGCACCCTACATGCACCCGATACTGACGGGACCTACTGAGCGCTCAAGTTAATTTGGCCACGTTGTTAGCAAGCAAACACAAAAGAAAGTGCAAATATTTAAAGTAAAACAACAAAGTAACACCACCGCAACATACCCCAACGCCAGCTAAACAAGGGGCATTGGTCGTTACGACAAGCATTACGCCGTCGCTGATCACGACGTGCATAAATGCTGGGACGAATATTGCCTGAAACAGAGAGTGCGGGAGTTGCTAGGGCAAAGTAAGTATGGAGAGGCAGTCTCCATATTTTTAGTAAATTATTGAGCACCCACAACGAGGGCAAACGAATTTATTACATAAAGTGCTTCAAAATTGTTCAACGACGTTGGACCGCTGAGAGCGGCCCAGACAGACAACCTTATAACTACAAAGACCGCGCAACGCGCCAGCAACTTTTTATACTTAAAATAAGAATAGTGATTAATGTGTTAGCTAGTGTTCTACGTGTGTTAGAATAATAAACAGTGCCAGCTCGGACTTAGAGAGACAGCTTAACAAGCCAACCGGAGTGGAAGGCACAAGTAAATTAATTTACCTATGTAACTTTATTTATGCGATTTCAGCAAACACAATTATGTTAACATCTCCAAGGGCTCAATTGTGTCTTATGTAAATTTTAGTGTCTTTTATATATACAACTTCAACACAACATGCTTAAAGTGGCCACGTGAATAGTTTTGGCGGGCACTCTCCGCTACTAGCGGGAGTGGGCGCCATTGCTCGGTAGTCTTGTCTTGGGCGTGTAGGAGGTCGGTCAGGTGCATGCGGCTCCTGGACCATCACCGTATCTTGTCGTATCATGTAGCTGCAATAGTGATTTTTTCTAGTATTTTCAGGAACTTAGTAACAAAACAGTAATTTAATCGTCCAGGAGTAGAACCACCTCCATCCCTGCAAGTTCATGCGCCCAAAGGTTTATCTTTTCAACGTAACTACACAATCGCGTAACTAGTGTCCGCGTATACCGTGTTTACCACCCACCGGCTATAGACGTAGGGACCGCTTAAGGCACGTACGTGCGATATACAGTGTGCCAATAATAACGCAAAAACCAGTGGTGAAACCTATTCATGCGGGTAAGTTATTTGGCAATGGCCACTTCATGGTCCTTCGGGAGCTGGTCCTACCAACCAGCCGCTTTCCAGCCTCACAACAACATACATCTCGATGTGGAGGATACAGAGGGGACTCGCCACACGGGCGGTAGACCCACGACTGTCACCAGCAGCAGCCGGCACCCTCCAGGGCATAAGTACGACGCTCTCACCCCCTCTGCCCTCACCTCAATCACGTCACATTTTTCTTTCACCACACTTCAGAACACATCTATGACAAATTTATTTATTTTCATACAATCTTGTACATATTTACGAACGAGCTGCACACAATTTGAGGTTACGAGAAACTTTTTTAAAACATTAGTTTTGGCACGATAAAATCTCGTAGGCAATAGCCAACAAAATAACAACTCTGCTTCTTTTTGGCAGTTCTTAACTTTACCTTTATGTTATGTTGAAGCTGATTCGACTTCGACATTTTTAAGTTACCATTGCATCGCCGATAATTCAATGTGAAAACACTGCAGCGTAACATATATATCAACTCAGCTGCAACGTAAAGGTAACGTAAGAAGCTCCAATGTTACATCAAGCTCATGTTACATCAAGCTCATGTTACATCAAGCTCATGTTCATCTAATGTGATCTAGCCCTCAAATGTATGGACATAGTCGTCTGGGGCTGTGATCTAGCCCTCGGCTCAAATTTATGAATAGTGACCACGAGTGACTAAACACTTTACAGGGATATTCGGAGTAAAAATAAATAATATCCTTAATATAGTTCTATTAGCATACCTATAATCGCTATTGCAAGTACCGTACATACATTTTTATACTATTTATACAACGTTAACAATTTCAAGTAACACTATTCATATGGCATTTTGACGATCATTTGTACAGAAACAGCTGATCCTCGGTGCGATTCTCATCTTGTGACATCACTGGCCAAGCCGTCTATTTGTATTATTCACGAAACCTTAAAACCACAACAACCCAACGAAACAAATTTTTTAACTAAAAAGAATACAGTTAGCTACATTTTCACTACCAAATTACGAAAAAATTAACCAAGTACCTCCGATTGTCTACCTGATAGTTACTGGTATCCGGTTTCTATCCAGAGATCATAATACACAATGGCTGATTATAAGTAGCTGACAGCCTATCCAGCAGATAGTAATCAGCCAGTTTTATCAGGAGGTGGTAATATGGGCGCTTAGCTAGGCTGTATTTCATGATAAACAGCTTTCACAGTACATTCTCAGACTATCAACAGTAAGATTTAGATTTCATTACCTTTATGTATTTCCACTCGCTCCTAAAGTAAAGTATTTTAGTATTTTAGATTATTAGTTTTAAGTACCGGTACTAACTTCTTGATAATATAATGTGTAAAAACCAATTATCACCAGCCTACATATTGCTGCTGGTAGTAATCAGAGGGGAGAGAGGGGTATGTCTGAGGGTAAGGCTATGTCTTAGGGAGTATGATACAGCTGGGGAGAGGGGTATGCTTTAAGGTAAAGCGGGAAGAAGTGCAGGTTAAGTGTTAGATTCCGCCAGATAGCACCGGCAATGTAATGCCTGGTAGTGCCAGCCCTTTGTGAGAGAACGGGCACTTAGAATGAGAGACAGTCTCTATTTCACAGGGTCATGTGGTCGACGGCCGTGGTGTAGAAATAACACTCACCACTCGTTGTTGTGAATACTTACGCAGGGGAATATTTTGGCATTCCCCACGCCCACAGCACAGACAGAGCACCAATAAACACACCCTACGCAACACCAGGTTGAAGGTTCCCGCGCCCTGAAGGCTGTGAAGCGGCAAGCCAACGAAATACGTACCTCAATGATATCCGTATTTATTGTTAAGCACCATACTCCATACAAACTCCAAACACGGTAATGCACTAAGTGGATCCGGCCCTAAACCCGACTGGTGGGCTATACTATTGCAGCTAAAAACACCACATGGGTGACAAATTATTTACTTAAGGCCCGCGGGGAGGTTGAATTGTAGGAGTTGAGGGGCACCTCCGGGCCAATAAAAAGAGAATTACGATTCTGCGATTGAAAATTTAAACTGTTGGTACACTATGAATGATGCAAAACTTTGTAGGGCCGGGAGTGACTCACGTGTCCATTTGCCTCGATTCGCCACATAGAGCCAACTGATAATTTTTTCCCACGCCGGCGACCTCGTCCAGCCAAGCGCGGGAAGCAACCGCTGAAACACAAAATACACTTACAAACATAAGGGCGAAGGCCCCAAAACACTGGAAAATTATGCACTTGCTGAATAGCATCCCAAATTTGGTTTGTGGGAGAGTTTATATAATTTTCAGTTGTTTAAGAATTCATTAGAATTTTAAATTAGGTGGCACAAAAGAAAACTGGCAACGTTAAAAATAGTTATAGAATTAATTAGACACATAAAATACTACTGATTTCTATTACCATTAAATTAAGGAAAAGGCACTTGAGAATTTAACACGAAGGACTTGGGCTGCTTTTACTTACTGGTGGTGTGACCCACGTTGACGGAATTAGCACGGGAATGCAAGGAACGACACATGTTGACAAAAGTTGGATTTACTGTGGTTTCCGTCAACGGGGCACCTTGCTACCAATAAACGGTAATTCTGTTAATGTGGCACACACACTGTCCACACTCGACGTAACAGGGCTGCGTCTAGGCGCCGCCACCTCTTGCCTACACGTGGTCGGGTGTGTTCCCGTATGCGCTGACAGTACTGACGCTGCTGTCGTTCCTCAATTAGAGGGGTTGGGGGTGCGCACGATGGCTGTACTGGAAGAGGAGCGCTAGTGTCGCGTGTCAATAGATAGGGGTAAGAGTGGCTGAGGGGGTACTCATGTCTTAGAGACCACACTACAATTATGTTTTATTATTAAGAAGCAAGATATTTCACAACATGGGCAGAAGATGGATTATTGAAAAAAAATATGAATTAACAGCGAAAAATTAGGAATTTAAGTTGTTATATGCGATCATAGAAGGTAAAAAATAGCATTGCAGTTGCACAAATTCAAGGGTATACTTAATGTTGCCTGTTGTGTTCTCAGTTACAGAGGTTGGCAACATGTTGTGCAAACTCTGTATTTGAGTACACAACACTTAAATTTATTGCATGCCACTTTTTACAGTCTTAGTGGCTGGAAACGCAAGGAGTTATGACGTCACTGCACCATTCCATGCAATGTCTCACTGCAATGCCAGGCGCATGTTATTTTAGTATGTCAGTTGCTTGGCAAAGGCTGGAAAACACCTGTGCACGGTACCTTTAGTTGTACTATGACCATTGAGTGAAATCTGTAAGCAGCGAAGGGTACATTTCCACCAGTTACCAATCCACAACAAATCACCAAAAATATTTGGGAAACATGTTACATTTTGTAAGCTGAAGAATTTTTTGCAAGACAAGAATGCTGTGTTGTGCCCAGCGTACTTCAAATTTAAAGACTATAACGATAACCAAAAGTTATAAACTGAAATGCTGCCCGAAGAATAACTGCAAGGACCTAAATTTAAATCTGTAACTATCCCTACAGTTAAAATTGAAAATTTGCTTAGAGCCAGTCTTACTATTCTCTGAGCTAACCTCCAAGTAGCTACCATGAAGTTAAACTTATCTGGCACTTTACCTAAAGTCACGTCTTACCACTTGATTTATACCTCTGTGTAACTACCCAGAGGTTAGCTAGAAATGATGTTAGGTTTCACAGACGTTGTGGTTGTGTCGTGGATGCTGATTGGTCTGTTGGATCTGTGAATATGTATTTTCTGGATGTTACATCTACGATCGACAGTCACAGAGAAAAAATAATAACACCCAGGTGCTAAGTTTAATATTTGAGGTTAAGCTTCTTTCTGCTTTTACGAGGGTTTTATGAATTGTGTTAAAACCTAAATATAATTTCGAAATGACGTAGCTAAATAACTTAAGTAATAATGTAAATAAATAGTGGAAATATTTCATTAGTACCTGTTTCAGTAAATGTTGAGAACATTGAAATTAATCATCTTTCTAGCTTCCATGTTTATAATAACTTTAATATTAATACAATAAACAACGACTCCAACAACGTGCAATTGGACAACACCAGGTGGTAAGCTGTAATGTTCTTAATCACCAACCAGTCCCCTTCTAAAATTTCCAACCCCTTTCCCTGTCACCAACTGCTCCGAAAGTAAATTCAACTTCACTCCTTCACCGACTTCCTATCTCACTATTTTCTGCTCATCACTGTATCTAATTCTTGTTGTTTTATTGGCCTCTATACTCTTTAAAGATAGCCTAACTTATCCTAGCCTGCTTCTCCATTCACCCCTATGTACTTCTTGACCGGTCTTTCCACTCTTCTCATTTCCTTTAACGAGTTCCACCCCAGATCTTCAGTATCACAGAAAAGTAGGTGAGTTCATAAAAAAAAAGGGTTGGTAGGGTGGATAGAAGATTTATTGAAGGAAAGGACTCAGGGAGTGAAAGTAGTAAATACTGTATTGGATGAGAATAAATATTATAAATGTTCCTTTGCGGTGTCACAGGGAAGCATGTCAGTTGCTATGTTGTTCACCATAATGGTTAACGAGATAGGATAGAAATTATCAGCAGAACAAGATTGTTTGCTGATGATTGTGTGCTCTATTCAGTAGAGGAAGGGGAGAATTAGTTGCAAGAATATGTTGCGTGGATAGTGACGTCGGTAAGGCGTCAGCCTTTTATGCCTCGCCATGTCAAGGTAGGTGAGCGGCCATATCAATTACAGACAGGCGAAACAGTGCTACATTAGTGCAGCGATGTGTGACCCCGTCAACACCGAGCAAACACTCACTCACTCTCGCCCTCGGCCAGCGACAGAGCAGTAGACTAAACATCTCATAACTAACCCAAACTATAAAGAAGCCCCAGTGGCTAGGCGTAGTGGTAAACAATATATAGACAAGAGTGTTTGATTTTTCAGTGTAATAATATTGTCGAAGGGTATATGTATGTTTATTTTTCAGCGGACACTGAAGAGTAGACGCTGTAAATTTAATGTAAAAATTATGTGTCAATCCTATTGTGATCATTTCATCCTTCACTTAGGGAAATTTCGGTTTCTCTCCCCCGCCTTCCGGCCAGCCTACATGCCGAGTGGAAGGCGGTGGAAAAGACAGTCTTCTTCCAGCGGGCCATAAGAACGGACGTGCGCGTCGTGTCTCGGTCTCTGGGGACCTCAACTTGTTGCTCCAATCACCTAGGTAAATCAATAGTCTTAATGTAATTACCGGAACTTTCTTTCTTGTATTTGTGCCCCCGAGATACGTCGTTCGCGTGTGGGAGACTCCGCCCGCCACACTTTAACTCTCTCTCTTATTATCTCGCACCGAGCCACGTGCATTTTGTTCAGTGTAGGCTAGCAGGCGGCCATAGGCCTGTGCCCGTTTCAAGTTGCTAACATCACTTTTATCTTTTGAGTGCTAATAAACGCAGTGTTATTTCTCCAGAAGTCTGACTTGTGAATGTAGCATACCCCGCTTCCCGGGGGAACTTAAGGGTGACGCCTTAATCCGTCGACATGCACCTCGCAATATATGAGAACTTTCATATTTGCATTGTTTTCAATGATCAGTAAGGTGTATTACCTAGTGAGTACCTACAGGAGTGTGAAATTATGACTGTTCCGAAGCCATGTGGACGCTAGTCTCCGTCACACGTGTCATCGTGAAACCTAAATAACTACTTCATTATTTTATCTGACAGGTCATCATGGGATGGGGCTCGCCTCGTTCCCACACCCAAGTATTATAACATCTTTTTGAGTAAGAGTCTCATGTTAGCCCGAGACATTAGGCTAGCTGGCGCCCATTCTTAAATCTTTCCGTACTATTAATTTCAAAGATAACATAAACAGACATTCCCGTGATCCAGGCCACGTCAATAGGTTTACGGACAGTTAAGAACAAAAAGAGCATACATGTACGATGTTCACTTTCGTTGCTTTGTTGCTAATGCTTTTTCTGTGTTCGTAGGTAATGTTTTATCTGGTTATTGTTTTCTACCCTATTGTCTATTATTGCGATTTTAGGTGAATAAAAACAAGGTCTGATCAATTCTAGAAGCCGATGGTGCACTGAGTTGCTGACTCCCGCTGGCCTGGCTAATCATTGTACAGACCCGTCAGTCTAGCGCGGCCGATACACTAAGTTGAAGTTGCGTTAGTAGCACCCCGCCTTCTGCCGTCGATGTGGATTAAGTGGTCATGTCGGTGGTCTGCTGCCCCGACCTAGTGACCCTACTTGAAATCCCGCTTATCTACTGCATTTAACGTCGTGCCGCCGAACAACACCAATGCATTACTACCATTTAAAACAAAGACCTTACACACTATTTATTATAAGTAAATGCTAGCACCTACATGCTACATATCTTTCTTACTTTCCCTATTTTTAAAGTCCTTTTTAAATAGGTTTCACATTGAATCCTTAAGTTCTTACACAGTTCCTACATCCATCATCTCTTAGCTACACGTCCGTACTTCGTCGTAACAACTGCAATTGGTAATTAGGGTACTTGGTTCGTAGTAGTTCCAGAACACATCCTATTACGTTTTTTTGTAACAGTCGCACTGGTCCGCCGTACATGGTCAAGCCTACCTCCTACCCTATGTTCACGTTTGTGTGCCACTGAGGGGGGTCGTCCAGCCCCTTGGAGACGGAGTTATCTGGGACTGCGCCCTTCTCCCAAATTTTCCGGACAAAAGACGAAAAAGACCTGCACGTGGTGAGAAGCTAAGTGGCAGTTTTACGTCTTTCCTCCCCCCCAAGATTAATGAGGATTTCTGTCCCTTCACCCCAGCTGCCCCGAGGCGCAAACGCTGATCGTCATCCATTCTCTGTAACTTACCCGACGGGCCCCTTCCCCTGACTGGCCGGATGTTACTTGGTAAACTACGGCCATCGCGACTGCAAGGAGACATGCCTTACTGCCCTGGAAAGTGTCTGCACTTCCAACATATCCTACCCTAAAAACAATAAATTCTTACACTACATTCGAACACTCACAGTAAACCTTGTCTATATACATTACCTCCATCACTCGTAATACCGCCTCAATCGGTCGATATTAAATATTTCACTTATCCTATCAGCCTCTGTGTCCTTGAGCTGATAAGAACTAATTCGTACTCTCCGTGCCACTTAATATGGACTATGAAAGACGTTCGCTATTTTCCCCATTTTCTAACGAGTTTTGGACGACAAAGACACGACCTTAGCGAGAATCCAATCACCTACACTAAGTGTGTCTGGCAGTCTTGTGCCAATTTTTTGCTGTCTCTGCGCTCTCTCCCTTTCTATAGTACGTAGCGCCCTTGCTGTGTTCGCTCCGGCATTCACAGGAGGCTGCACATGGAACGAAATAGCCTTCTCTATCCATATCGGTAGTTTTCTATACCACATTAATTCATATGGTGTCACACCAGTTGCCTCAAAATTAGTGCAATTAATGCAATATTCTATTGCACCTACATATATCGGCCAACTAGTGTGGTATTTCTGGCAACACAGTCGTAACTTTCTGTTTAGCTCACACATTACCCGTTCCACAGGATTCCCAGTAGGTCGGTAAAGAGACACCCTACTTATTTCTATCCCATTTTCGGCCATCTTTTCACACCAATTCCGGCCCGTAAATACCTTACTATTGTCATGCAAGACCCGTCGCGGCACCCCAACGTCTTTACAATACCGCATAGCTACCTTTATGGTGACCACTCTAGCTACTGCTCGACGGATCGGGTACAGTTTGACGTATTTCGAAAACACGTCTAACATAACGAGAATGTTTCGAAAACCTCCTCGACACGCAACCAATGGCTCGTGAAGGTCAACCGAGACTAATTCCAATTTTCCGTGGCCCGAATAATTCCTGCCTCCCCCTTAAGCGGCCGAGTCAAGTGTTTCGTCTCCTGACAGATGACACACCTCCATATCTTATCTCGCACTCGCCGGCGCATGTGTGAGAAGTAATAATGTTTTTTTATCACCGCGATCGTTTTCCTTGCTCCGAAGTGTCCCAGCCGCGCGTGATATTCGGTGACTACCCTTTCTACTATTGCAGACAGTATCCTTACGGTGACATCCGGAATATCACGTCCTGTAAAGTCCAAAACTTATCGTGCATGGGTTGTGTGTGTTCCGTCGCACCTAATTCTCCCTTCACTGCGGCAACCACGGTGTCGCTTGCTTGATGATCTATTATTTCTTTCCTCCAATTTTTGTCTACCTTTTGCATGAATTCCTGAACCTTGTAAACCTGGAAATCCTTATGACCACTGTTGGCGATCATGGCCGCATCATGTGGGTACCACGAGAGAGTATCAGCTACGAGCTGATGTGACAGAGGTGTGTATCGGATATCCAGGTCGTAACCTTGCAGAGCCAGTACCCACCTGGTTATCCGTCCGTAGAGCAACCGGGATTTGTTCATGTACATCAGGACCTTGTGGTCTCTGTGTACAATCGTTCGCCATCCGTGAATGAAATACCAGAACTTCTGGCAGCTGTTCACTAGCGCTAGCATTTCCTTTTCCATGATTGACAGGTTCCGCTCTCATTCTGTTAAGCTACGGCTGGTGTATGCAATGGTCATTGCAGCCTTTCGTCGTCTAACTGGTAAAGAACCGAACCGACCACAATTACGGACGCATCGCACAATATGATATAATCGCGGGCTCAGTCCACATGGCGTAATACCGGCGCAGTTTTCAACCTTTTCTGGATGGCATCCCATGCCGCCTGCTCCACGTCAGTCGATAGCCACCGTGCACTTTTTTTCAGGAGTTCTTGCATCGGCGCAATCAAGTCGGCGTAGTTCTGCACAAACTTGCGGTTATAGTTCAACACTCCCAAATATTCCTGTAGCTGTTTCCGGCTCCGCGGCGGTGGTAATTCGGATATCGCTCTCACCCTTTCTGGATCAATTCTCACCCCCTCCTTATTCACACGGTGACCCAGAAACTCTATCGTCTTGCCCAAACGTGACTTGTCGCGATTTACCGTCATACCGCCCTGCTCCAATCGCATCAAAACTTGTTCAAGGCGGTGTTCATGTTGGTCCCACATCGGAGACGCGATGACAATGTCGTCGACATATATGGTCACATGTGTCATTATCTCCGGCCCTAATACCGATTCCAATGCCTACATGAAGTGGTTAACACTTAGGTTAATTCCAAATGGTAGACGTTGAAATTGATACACCCGTCCGCCATATTGGAAGACGGTGTACTTCCGCGAGTCTGGGTGCAGTGGCACTTGCAAGTAAGACACGACTAAGTCGAGGCGGGAAAAATATTCACAGTTGGCAAACCTCTGCAACAATTCGTCCATCGCCACAGGCGTGTCCCTTTCAGGTACGATAGCCATGTTCGCCCTCCTAGAGTCAACGCAAATGTGCAAGCTACCATCCTTTTTCGGCACAACTGCTAAAGGGTTAATGTACTCTGAGTAGCTTCTCTCTATTATCCCTGCGCGGAGTAGCCGATCTAGTTCCCTCCCCACTGCTTAGCGCGGCCTTAGGAACAGGATAGGTCTGGCATACAAATGGTGTCTCTTTCCGGATACGAAACTTGCTTTCGTAAGTTCGTACCATGCCTGGCAAGTCGGAAAATACATTACAATGGCGGTCAAGTACCGCTATTAGTTCCTTCTGTTTCCCAGGGGATAGCGAGCCCATAGAGTAGTCAGGAGCCTTGGTGATACACGGGTCCGTGTTCGGTCCTTGCTCGATGTCATCTCCCTCGTATTGTATGTGCACCCTGCTCGTGGGCATAACCAACTGTTCTTCCCTCACATTGTCAGACCAGTGAAAAATATGTTTCTTTCCCGCTACCACATACGATACCATGGTACTGTCATACATAATATATGCTTGTTGCCTCGCCAAAAAAATCTGTCCTTAAAAGGCACTTAACAGTAAACCCCTTAACAATCAAAATGTTGACTGGTATCCTAATCGCATTTATCTCTACTTCCACTACCACCTGCTGCCTTACCGACCTATTCTGCGCGCCGGTTACTCCTACCAAAGTTACACCCGTGACAGGAATCGTAGCCCATGTCCTTGCCATAACCCGCTCATAACAAGTCGTCCATTAATGCCTTATCTATTACTGACACCTGTGACCCAGTGTCGATGATATCCTCGATTGTAAATTTTCCTATCTGTATTTCGAGGGTGAGGGATTTTTTCGGTGACGTCCAGGCATTTGTGGGGGTTGCTTCCGCGTCTTCCTGCTCCATAACCTCGTCTAAGTTTATCTCAAGCTGACATCCTTCCACAGGCACCATTACCTCGCTTTCATTTAAGCTTCCCGAGGACGGGACGTGTTCGTCCCGGGTAGTAATTAGTTTTCCGACTGCGGTTCAGCACAGATACGCGAGTTGGTCGCGGGGGTGTAGATTGACGGAAGTCCTTCCTTTCATTATTCCTCTCCTGGTGTACGTGCGCCGACCCATTCCTCCCCGACACAGACCACCACGGTTTTTTGTCCTTTTCCCGACTTTCAGTGGTCTCTCTTTCTGCTGGCCTACCCGAATAGCACGGTCGTTCTACAGCCTGTTGCTCAAATAGTTCCACCATGGCTACTAGGCTTTCACAGTTGTCGATATCCGCGGCAATAGCTGCATCACTTACATACCTAGGAAGGTGCCTTACCAGGTGATGTACCAGCCGCCCTTGCGAAAACTGGGTGTCCAAAAACTCGCACTCCTCAACTAACCCTCGTACATAATCAGACATACTGATTCCACTCTCAGAATAGTACCGGCCTTGGAATACCTCCTGAACCAGTTTGTCCTGCTCCAACGCATTCCAGTATCGCTTTACGAGAACGCCTCTCTACATTGTGAGTAGTTGTCCCATTTTTCCGACATTCGCTGACCACATTCTTCCGCCGCATCTACAAGGCGGGACAGAAACAATTCGACCTTTATCGCTCCAGGACTGCACATATTTCGCAAATACCGGTCCATTCTCTTAATAAACCGAACTGGGTAAGCATGTGTTTTTTTTCCCGAGAATGCAGGTACCATTCGATCTATATTGGGAACAGGTGACAATTGTTTCCGCCCTCCAACTACCTCCACGTGCGAGGGTGTGCTGATTTGTCCATTTTCCATAGCTGTTAACCGCTGCCCTATACCGTCCACAGCGTCTACCAACTGCCCGTTTTTATCTTGGACACTTACTATTTGCGAAGCAATTTCTTCTACCCGTGACGATACCATGTTTAAATTCTCCTCTCCTTGTTCGTACACAGTCTGGCACGCCTGAATACCAGCAGTTACACGTCGGTCCAGCCTTCCCTCTACTCTACTCATTTCCGCCCGCTGTTCGACACTATTCTCGCCTACCTCACTCCTGAGCGTGTTTTCCATCAACTGTAGTTTTTCGGTAGTTTCCAAGGTGTGGTCTCTAATAGACTGCGATACCTCTCCCCTTAGCTTATTTTCTTTCTCAAACATTCTTTCCTCGAACCTAAACAGCTACTGTTCTGTCTGCTGCCTGATTTGTTCAGCCTGCATCTGTCCCTGTTGTCTGATTTGTTCCGCCTGCCGTTCTGCCAGCTGTTCTGCCTGTTGTCTGTTATGTTCCACCTGCCGTTCTGCCAGCAGTTCTGCCTGTTGCCAGTTTTGTTCAGCCTGCCGTTCTGCCTGTTGCCTGTTTTGTTCCACCTGCCGTTGTATCATCACCTGCATTTGTACTATAAATGACTCGAATTGGTTTCCTACTTGCAAGACACATCGTACCGGCCCAACCATTTCGCAGCTCGCTGTCCCTGCGGGAGACTTTTGCCCTTGCTGGTCGCCGTGCTGTGTCACTGACCCCTCGCCTACAATTCTCGAGCACGGACTATTTAATTCAGCCCGCGAAGACTGACCCCCGATAGCAAACTACTGAGTGGTAAATCATCGTCAAATAATTCCACGTCGTTACCTGCCACGACGGGGCGAATTGTGGCCAGATATTGATATAGGGGGCCGTCCGATACCCACAGTTGAGACACACAGCGAAATATACTAATTTAACAACAGTAAACATACCAACTAACTAGGTAAACTACAGCTTGACCATGCAGCATGCACTGAAATATTAA
Organism: Medauroidea extradentata; assembly: GCA_003012365.1. Classification (NCBI taxonomy): domain Eukaryota; kingdom Metazoa; phylum Arthropoda; class Insecta; order Phasmatodea; family Phasmatidae; genus Medauroidea; species Medauroidea extradentata. The sequence goes on along the minus strand of PNEQ01105396.1, from coordinate 1,654 downwards.
AAACAAAAAATAAATAATTAAAACACTACACTGAAGATTCTCGCCGCTCGTTTTCGCTGCTAGTTGCTGCCACTCGATGTTGCCTGAAATATAAGTTTTTTGAACGTCGCTGCTGTCTGCTGCCAGATCCTTCTCTGTAGATGGTGCTGAAAAATTTAAATGAAAGGTTCGTCTCACCAATCTGTCGGCTGTTTCTGGAACGCGTTGGTACCCTCGTGCTGCGGTGACATGTAGGCAGGTGGTTCAGGATCAGTGCCCCAGCTGAGCACTGCGTAGCTGCATCGCTGGCACTGGGTGATGCGCTGCCTCTCGGTGGTAGAGTTGTGGTGGTGTAGTCGCAGCAGTGTTGTGCCTGGTGCTCCTTCGACGCTCACTCGAGAGTCTCGTTCACAGTCCACGCGGCGCGAAGACTCCGTCGGCGAACACGGACCTTAATCCCGGGTGTGGTTCTTAAGCTCGAAGTTGGTGCGCCACTTCTCTTTCGTTGTTTTGTTACTTTCCTTATTCTGTTTGTCGGTAATGTTTTATCTGGCTATTGTTTTCTACCCTATTGTCTATTATTATGATTTTAGGTGAATAAAAGCAAAGTCTAATGAATTCTAGAAGCCGATGGTGCACTGAGTTGCTGACTCCTGCTGGCATGGCTAATAATTGTACAGACCTGTCAGTCTAGCGCGGCCGATACACTAAGTCGAAGTTGCGTTAGTAGCACCCCACCTTCTGCCGTCGATGTGGATTAAGTGGTCATGTCGGTGGTCTGCTGCCCCGACCTAGTGACCCTACTTGAAATCTCGCTTATCTACTGTATTTAACGTCGCGCCGCCGAACAACTTTACTCGCCACGTCTTTGTTACTCAGTTGATCGGGTCGTTTTGTCAGCGGTCTGCCACCCTGACCTTCGACGCCCGAACCACCGAAGACTCCACCGACGCGATCGCTCTCGCGACCTCGCGCAACCTTCTTCGGCCACGGTCCGTTAAGATCTCTCGTCTCTCCCTATATTGTCCGAAAACCCGCCACTGGTCCCAGTATTGGTAATCCGGCCAATGGGAAGAGAGCATTCAGAAACAGCCCCGCCTACCGAAGCCAACCCTGGAGTACACCACCATCGCATTTATTTACTTCAATTTGCATATTTTGTTTCAAAACCTGGACAATTATCATTTGTTTACTTAACTTATATTACTTATTTAAATTAACATATTACTTTAGCCTAAATTCTAATTCATATTATTTTTCATAGCCTCTAAGCCTCGTTCCTATAGACTGCTGCACCCTCCTCCCCAACTGGCCAGGGTGGTCCAGCGGAGGGGTGTGAGAAGAGTAATGGGCAGGACGGCGCCACTACTCTTAAGCCGGCCTCACACGATGCCTAAATTCCTGTTACCGTCTGCTATACCCATGGGCATAAAAATATTTATGGCAGATTCTGAGTTGTGGGTATAGCAGAAAATAGTGCGTGGCTCCTCGCTCATATTCACATGGTACCCAGAGTGATAACAGAAATCGCATAACACCACCGCCACATTTTTTAATGGTCGTTTTGTTCATTGCAACATGGATCGGCGCGAAAAACTACGGAGAAAAGAATTATGTGCTGCAGCAACACGTGCTCTACATACCATTTCGACGCCATGTTGAACTGTTGTAAAAT